>JAMKCH010005671.1:0-80097 GCA_023653785.1 Ophioderma brevispina
TCTTTCAACTTAATTTTCTATGATGACTACTTTTTGTAAGCACCTGATAACAATACGCTCATGGCCGCCATCTGGGATTTTCAGCCAATTTTCAGGAATTGCTAGTTTTGTGCATTTTGAAACTATGGCATGAATTTTCTTAATTTGTTAGCTTATATACAAGTAGTTAATGACCATTATTATTTCATATAATACAAGTTTAAAATGATTGTTTCTTTGACTAGTTATCATTCTGGAAATTAACTGATCGAAGCCGTCTATGTACACGAAACCCTGTGTGATGAGGTTTGATTTCATTATTCATTATTAACTGTCATTTCATTTATATACTGTCATTTCATTATTACATCCAAGCATCTTCTAAATACACTACTAACTTATAGTTGTTACATAAAGAAAGTTTTTAAGTATTAATTAACAAAACAGGGGCATTTGCAGGTTTATTTCTTCAAAACTTTAAAAATCCGTTCAAACCTTTTTGCAACCAAGTTTTATGGAAGCGGGACAAAAATCTGGAGGAATTCATTATTTATTGTGGTATAATGTGAACACCCCTCCCAACAAGAGCACTGACAAAATGAACAGAAAGGCATTGCTTGAATATTTTGAGCAACTGAAAAATTGTTTTTATTATAAAAAGTAAAAAAAAAAAAAAAAAAAAAAAAAAAATGAAATATTTGCCACAGCGGCAAATCCTGATGCGCGCTCCAACAGGAAAACTACGAATCAAATTTCCTTGGCCTAATATGTTGGCCATATTTTTGTTTGTAACTTCATTACATTATTCCTTTGTACTATTTTGCAGAAATGTGAGGAAAAACTGATCCGGTTCTTCATGGTTAAACAGATGTATGTTAACCGAAGATGAGCTGGACTGCAATGCCACTTGTTAATACCGTATGGTTGTGCAGTTTTACTTCGCATTTCATTGCCATCTAGAAAATACTACATTCATTTAATATACACAAAGCGTTTTCTCTAAATTTATCATTAATAGCACTCGAGGTGCGCTCAGGGACTCTACTGTTGATTCGCTTTAAAGCACATTGTTATTATAGGTTACGAGCTGAATGGTACTGTAATCCCCAAAAAATAAGAACTTTTCTAGATATGTTTGTCTGTTTTTCATCTGTTTTATCGTCAAGTTCATTTTAATTTACCAATGAAGCACAAAAATATACCAAAATTGTTTAAACGTAGAAACGTGGACGCTAATTACCAAATCATATTCTGTGCTAAAGTTAAAAATAAACACTGTTAACCTTTTAGTTAGGTGACGCGCGAGTAGGTAGCCAGTCAAAATAATCATTATAAGGAAACATTATCCAACTCTTCTCCTTGAAATGAACTAACCATGAAATTAACGGATACACTGAAGCTTTGAAGACCAAATCTAGAAATTACAACCAAAACATCGCGAGTGTAAGAATGAAAGTGCATGGTGGTGTTTGTTTGAAATCAAAATGAAAATATTGCATTAATCAGAGTTTAACTGGAAATTGAAAAAAGAATCATATTGTTAATGCTGTGTGCAAAAGCACAAATGATTGAGATTAATGTATATTTAGTTTTTTCTATATATCATATTCCATCGATCACCTTTTGATTAAAATAGGCATTTGTTTTTTTTCTTTTTGATCAATAGTAGATGGACATAAATAGAATAGAATATTAATATAAAACTAAATATAAATGCATTTATCTCAAAATCATACGCGGGTTTGTCTACTTTGTTTACGTCGGGTAACATTTGCTTTATTATCACTCTGCCCTGTCACCACCAGATAACTTTCCTCCGACATGGGACCAACTAAGCCTACTCCAAGGCTTTGGCTAAATTGGGTGGTGGTGCTGTATACACATGTGGACCACAGGTGTGCGGTGGGCTAAAGACTATGCATGTTCAGGGAAATCGTTTAAGCCGCCCTCAACACGGACCTTGTCCGTCCTTCAATCGTTGATCGATTCCGTCCCCAGTTTCATAATCTTTCTACTTCAATGTGGTGACCCCACATACGTCTATAATACGTGAATCAAAAACAAAATGTGAAAGGATTTTTTATTATTAAAGATGAATCTTGGACCTTAATGCAATCACTATATCATAAAAAAAAGGGGGGGGGATTGTGTTGTTGTTTTATTAAAAACAACCATCCAATGAAGGGGGAATACTTGCCAAAAACGTACTTAGATAAACTAAACAAACTTCAAAAAAAATGGGCAGTAGGACAAATCAAAATAGCAATTAAGAAGGTCATACTGCACCCTTATTTGCCAAATATATGCCTTAAATTATGTAGATATATACAAACTAGAGCGTGGTATATTTATATACAACTCTACAACCAGTTACGAGTTTTTAAAGGTTTTTTTACAAAACGCTCTGATATTCATTAAGTATGGCACGAGAAATATCAAACAATTATAATCTTACCAGAAAATAAGCAAGTTTTAACCGATCAATCTGTGCGAACATCGGGCCCTATCCTTTGGAAACAATTTGGGGCAACATCTCAAAAACTCGAAATCAGTAACCCATTTTCGTAATTCAATTAAAAGTGAACATTATTTCCAATACAAATAATAAGTTGAACATTGTTACTTATACTTTGCACTTCCTGTGTTTGTGGAATTTGTTGAATGAAGGTGCATGAACACTTGTCTTTTCTCGTGTTGTATGGACTGAATGGTCCTTGTTTTTAGTATGTGTTGAAACATTACTTTTAGGGGTTGACCCCAGCCTGGTCTTATTGGCTTTTTGGTCAACTCCTCCATAATTTTTGTTCTTGTTAATGTATATTCTTGTGTATTTGATATTTTTATGGAAATAATAAAGTTGAAGTTGAAGAAGTTAAAGTAAAACACATCTCATATACTTCCAAATGTTGAAAAAATGAAAGAAATCGATTAAATAATAAGCCAGATATGACCAAATTTGTAAGCACACCCCTTTTTTCGCCATTCCTAGGGATTTACACACATTTGTGAGAATGTACAATATCAATATCATGATGCCTTTGTCAAGCTTAATGCTACATTTTCTTGATTATTTCAACTACGGATTAATCAATGAATTTATTTATACCAATGTGCCAACTGATATGACAAATCCAAACACCAATTCACCTGTTGCAGAGCAAGAAAACAAGATCTCCCCATTGTTTAGGATATTGCAAAGAGTTTAGTCCCTTTAATTGGCATAACTTGTATCTATACCTGGATTACAGTAGTAGTGTTGAAACCCTCTTCATTTACACTTCAGGATAATTCGGTGAGATTTTGTGTGAACATTAAATTCTTTTTGAAGATCAATGAAGGAGATTATGGCTATTCATAGGTTATTTAAACAAAATAGCATGGGTTATCATTACTTTCATAATGCTATGCCCTGTATATCGTACATTGACGTATTCTTGCTTAACTGTGTAAATCCCATTGGAATGGAAGGAAAAGGGGTGTGCTTACAAAATTGGTCATATCTGGCCTATTTTTTAATCGTTTTTCATGTTTTCAATATTTGGAAGTATATTAGATTTGCTTTATTATACCAACAACAAATCTATGATTCAGTGACTTTAGCAAGGTCAAGGTCATCTGCAACCGTTGCACATTTTTTTTTATTCACGTAGTACAGCCCAAAATGTGCCTCAGCTCTGAGCGTGATCCAGCCGAGCGGCTGGAGCGGTTAGAAAGATGCACGTACTTGTTTGTGAAACGTGCAATTCTTTTGTTTCATCTATCTATGAACAAAACAATTTCAGCTTTTCAAGTTCAAGTTCCCGCCTCGCGCGCCGCTTCTTAACCATATTAACGGCCTTAATGACACAAAGCCTGTACATATTATTGAGGTGGGAAATAAACACTTTTTTACAATCTCGTTTTAGACCAGTATATATTATGTCCATTTTGGCTGCTTAAAACGAATCTGGCAAGCATTTCGATATCAACTGAATTTTGGACCAGGTTCCCTGGATTTCAAATTTTCCATGTGAAGTCAATGGGGAATGTTGGCAATTTTTAACATACCAAAACATAACATGACAACAAAGTAAGTTTCTTCTCAAACATACACACAGATGCCTTTGTGTATTATATAAATAATGCGAAAGGAAAATATATTGTGCATAATTTCAAAGGGCTTCAATTTTAAGATATGTTGTTGGATGCAAAGCAGTAAATAGGATAGTTTTTCATGCAATAAACTTTCAAATGGACATGAGAAAGTGAAAAACACCATTGTATCACTGCTGTGACAGATTCATTGCCAGTAAATGTAATTGATTGAAATATTATTATTACATTTTGGCCATATACAATACAAACACATATTGAAGTCATATCTAAAATTTTCAAAATTGATCATTGACTTTACACGAAACCAGGTCAAAAAATTTCAGTTGAGATTAAAATGCCTGGCAGTTTCGCTTATAGCCGTTGAAGATGGTAAAAAAATAGTAAAGGGGACGGACCTGCATACGGGAACGGAATGCCCATCTCTCTTTCGAGAAATTGGGGACAGACTCCAGGGGGATCACTACACCTCCTCTACAGGGAGTATTTTACCTTCCAAACATTGAATAATACCGATGTAGAAGTTTTTTATAGTCCGCCGGACTCATAGTCGACCTTCATCGCTAAATAATCTGGCACTCGATTCAGTTAGTTTCACGCTTTATTCCTTTGTCGCCCATGGAGGCCGGCTTATGGCTCCAGGCGGACTATATCTCCTTTTACACTGGTACTCCTCTCTACCTGAGGTAAAGCGCCTTACTCAAAGGCGCAACACATTGGCCTCAGCGAGGCTTGAACTCACAAACGTTGGCGTGTGGTTTGGGCGCTTTATTCACGACTACACATGCCCTCTAAAAATGATCATAATTTCTCATGACAATTCCCCCTCGACTATAGACATACAGGACTACAAATACGAACCTTCGCCATTTTTTTTGGTAAACCAAAATTGGTTCACCAACACATCGAAAATCCGAAGTGCGTGGAGACTACTTGGATACCATCATTATACTTTAGCCCTTGAAGATATTACCATTAATGATATACGAAGTCCGGAACTCAGTGAAGAGCAGTTTGTAAAACTATTTGAAGTTTCTATTATATTTTACATGGAGGAAAGAGTGGATGTTGGTATTACATGATAAGATAGAGACCTTGGTAAATTGACTCTGACTTCGTCTACCATTTTGCATCTTTAGGGAAAATATATCTCATCGCATGTAGTATCACTGGAAAGCTTATCTTATTTTGATTTAATTGGCTGCAAAGTTCATTCAAATCAGTTAGGTGCCGAGCTACATGTTGAATGAAGTAGTCAGTTTTACACCGTATCCACGGATTCCCATTTAAATTCATAGCAGTCAACTTAGAAATCACTGTCCAAAATGGTGATACAGGCATGTCCATGTTTATTTTATTAATTGGTATCTTGATGGTGTCAAAGCCAATGATAATGGTAACAATAACTTGAAAGAACTTTTGTTTGTTTCTGGTTATGGTATGTTTCGTTTCTTTCAACCTCTCCAGACATGATGAAGGTGATGAAGGTGGTATAATATTTTGAAAACACATTTAAAGTATGTGCCATATTTAATAAAATAAAATAAAGACAATAATTACGGCATTTTTCCACCTCAAAATGTTGTCGCCGATGTTTATTTCTGGGTATGGTATGTTTCATTCAACACTTCCATTGATACATATATAAAGTTACTTTATTTTCAAATGGTTTTTATGAATGATGATGGTGTGGAAAGTATAGAGGGCATCAATGGTAAATTTGGACTGCATTTTGTGGAGTTAAATTATCTTCACATCACTTCTGTACTCAATAAATAGCCCCATTTCCTTCCAGACATTGAATTGCTTCCATGGACGCCGTTCATTCTAATGTGAATCCGTGGACAGTGGCCAAAACCGACTACACGAATTTAAAAACCTGTAGCTCGGTCTATACCTAACCAATGTGAGTGATCTTTGCAGCAAATTAAGGATAATATATTTTTTTTGTTTCACCCTGTAATATGATTCCAAACCAACGAGAGTAATATTTTACTATGCAATTATTTCCCGAATAAAGAGTAGTAAATATTTGTTTTATATAACGTCTCAAAATATTCTTGTTATTTGATAACCTGTTATGATAGGTTAGACTTCTGTTAATTCTAAATTTAGCTTTTGCAAAACTTACTTAAATGTGTGTTCAGTTAAGAAAGAAACTTTTTAGTCTCACCAACTTTTAAGTTAACTGTTTGTCAATCAGCACTTTCACCAATTTCGCAAATACCTTTTTTGTCTTTACTCTGCGTTCAGTCAGCCGTGAAGTAACGGGTGCTCTAATTTCCACAGAACAGTTAGTTGCCTAACAACTTTAGAAATATTATTTGCTAGTCATGACTTTGTTCTTACATAAGAAATTCTATATCTATCTATCTAGCGACCACAGCCGAGATGCTGTTCACCAAGTAACGCCAAATGTCCCTGTCCGTCATTAAGTTGGGGATGGTCATATATTCCGTCTTCTTCGCATTTAGATGTAGGCCGACTTTTGTCTGCAGCATTCTCAAGCGATGTTAGTAGACCTTGTGCATCACATATCAGATCGGCTGTTCATCTGCGTAGTCAAGGTCTGTGAGATGCTGACTTTGGTGACGTCTAGAACGCTTCCGTTTGATTAAAAAATTAGGAGCAGTTGTTCAGGGAGAATTTATTGTGTTGTGTTTATATGGGCATTTATATTGTTTAGAGCAAAGTTTTCGATGTTCAACATGTAGAATGCCTCCGTAAGGACTGTTCAACATGTAATCTTACTCGTTGGCTGACAAAGAGTTTAGCAAAATGTTCCATTATCTAGATCTAAGAAGACAAATAAAATCAGATACCATGACAAAATGTCAGGGTACATGATTTCTTTCAGGCTATTGTTTAACACTCTTACACCCTAGCAATGTCTTGACAGTCAGGTGCCTAAACAAGCGACATATATAGCTGTGAATCGCAGGAAATAACGCTCGAAAAATAAGCTGAGCGTATGGAATGATAGATGACGGGATACAAATATTGTTACAAAGCAAAGCTGAGAGAAATAGAGGAAATAGAAGTATATTAAACCGCAGTGAATCCTCAAGATGCCTGCGAAGACCAAAGTACTCAGTCACTCGGTGCTTTGACGCATGCGTAACACTTAAAGATACTATCGGTGATTCACTCGAAAGAGTCAAAATATTTGAAATTTGAAGAAATACCTTCAAAGTGAAGGATAAGTCTCTAGAATTCTCATAGCTCCTTGTAATTCTGTTTCCAATGCTCTGTCTTGTTCTCTGCAATTTCAGTGTAGTGACAAATATTGTGTCTTGTTTTCTGTTTCTCCTGTTCTCCCACACACAAGGTTGGCACACCTTTGTAATTTTTTCTTTGTTGGAATACTCCTCCTGTATCACTTGCGTGGTTTCGTACCTCGTCCCTTGGCGTCACCATTAACTACTAGAATTCTCATAACTTATTTTTTGCAACTGAAAAATATTAACAGAAAAGGAAGAAAACAGAGGTGTTCAAAGATATGAATCTCCATTCAATTACGTGTCGTAGTAAGTGTCCGTACCGACAGTAATGACCAAAATATCCGATTCTGTCATTATTTTTTGGGTCGTATTTCTTGTAGGGTATGTTAGGATAGTTAGGATAGCTATACCTGTTGCAAACGTGCAAAGATCTGATTTAGCTTGGATTTTATCAGCTTTACAGCCTCTACATAATAGTAAATCCCATTGGTAGTATCATTGAAACAAGGAATATTAGACACCTGCAGATTTCTTGAGACCGTGAGCGGCAGCATCATTTTTGTATTGATAGGATCTGATTGGTCTCGAACTCTCGATAGCGAATTAAAGATTCGCTTTGAGATCCTCAATCCTCGCTGCTCACCCTATCATCAAAATACTAACACGGTTAAATTTACAGTGCAAATTGAGATAGTGTCAACCAATTGTGCTCCTGGAGCTCAATATGTTTTCTCGTCCCATAGTGGCAGCTGTAGTAGGTGACGTGTGTGAGGTTTATTACGTTGTTTTATTGATTTGACCAATCGTTCATATTATACAACACCGACTTTCTGCCTGCTTGGAGTACAAATGTAGAACTTATTTTTATGTGGGTTCGATTCTCGTTATTACATTTTTAATTATTTTTTAATATTTAAATTGAACTAAAACCCTCTCTTGATGATGCACAGTGCAGATGTTAATAACGATGTTTGTGTGCAGTTGTTAAACAATATTTTCGCTATTGTTCCAAACAGTCAAAATAAATAAGAACTCACAATAAAACACAAAATAAATCGCATTTTGGACGAAACTGAATTCAGGGTGAATCCGTTAAGTAGTGGTTTTGAAGTCATTCAAACCCGAGCACGGAACTCTTCATGACCTTTTAAAATGTTGTTGTTTTCACCACATGGAAATGTCAAGAACGGGAAGGAGAAGGCGAGTGTCTTCTATATTCAATTCCACCTTTTACCACAAAGTGAGCGGGCGGAATTTGTTAATTTTCCTTGCCATATATTAATGCGAAGATGATAGGTATGAATCAATTAAAACAAGGCCAACCGGTGAGAGCTATTGTCATAAATTGTATGTAGGTCTTTCGGACTTGAACAGAAGGTACTGAACATATAAACACTCTTTTAGAATTTTTGTTGTCTTACATTCTCTGAGAATTTTTTATAACTTCCCCTTCGATAATTGCAGTTGGATAATATTTCTGAATATAAAGTTTGGATTTTGTATTCCGCCTTTTATTACAAATACAGACTTCTTTTAAAAGACCGCGATTTTAGTGCCAGTATTTGCAGTCCTTCGATGACAGTCTAGGGAGTTCAAAGACACCACTAATTGCCTGTCTTTCGATGAAAAACAAATCCGGTATAAATGTAATGCTAAGTAATAGGCAAATTAAAATAACACTTCAACTTAATAAGTTTCGCAGTAAGTTTCTTCAATTCACATATCAAAATGTGTTCTATGTAAATTACAACGTATTACTGTAACAACATTATCTTATTTATTTAATCATTATATTAATACTTATAAATATTTACTTGATTGAATTGTTGCGGTTAGTATTATTTTAAATTAAAAAGTTGTCGTCGCCTTTTATATACGTAAAATTACAATAGCAAACAAACATTTTATCTTAATGTGTAGGTTGTTAAGGTAGGAGAAACGAACCGTACAAATATTGTATGACGTGTGATTAGAGCTAACCTTGTGTGTTATTGGTCCGTGATTGTAAGAAGAAAAAATGTGATTGGCCGATCAAAATTGGGCTGATTGGCGTTGCGACTTTCTCACAATGCATTGCGGCAGTACGCTATGATCCTTATGGCTTGCCTTACGCGTGAAGCCTAAAACAAATACTTTCATTCCATATGTTTAGAGACATCCAAGTTTGTGGTTGATCCGCTGCTCAGTTTGCTTTCTTTCTTTATTCCATTTTTCATAAACACTGATTCTTTAGGTTGGAGCTGTAGTGATCTTTTGCAAAATGTTGCAATTGTGCTACAAGTAACCCATGAAGCTTAAGGTAGATAGATACACTGACAAATATTAAAACTAAAGGATTAAGAAACTGTGTATTTTGTAAAGATTTCGACCTTTAGTTACACAGCTCTATTAAAGTTCAAAGTCATCCTAGGGCATAAATTACAGAATGCTCAGATTTTGTTCAATTACAATCAAAAGATTCCTCTCGTCACACTGAAACAGAAAATCCATATTAACTCTGTTGGTAACCGTTCCAATTTGCGCCTTTCATGGCAGGACTTTGTCACCCCAAGTACCATAGGGTGACAACGTCATTATTACATTTTGCCCTGTAATTCTACATTCAAATACAACACCCTGAAAACCAGAACCATTTCGAATCTTATGCAACAAGATAAACAATTTGACACCAATTAAAAGCTCATGTCAGCATTCCAATTTCCAATAAATTACCCCATGATAACCTTGAACCAGAGGGTGTTTTGAGTCAATCCCACAGTGCACCAGTTTTGGGAAATTTCACCTCAATAATGTCATGTAATCACATAAAAATCCTATTCTAAACACACAAAAACCCCGAATTTAACGCTCATTTTAGCCCACAAAGCGTTAGTACTTAGGGAATTTTTTGCATGATTATGAAATGTCTTGTGGTTTTTAAACTTTTGGAACACTTTTTATCCCTAAGTACTGACATGTGTTTAGTACAGTACGGTATAGCCACATTGCTATGCATCATGGGATTGATTCAAAACACCCTCTGACCTTGAACATTGTAGGGCTAGAAAAACTATACTTTTTTTACAAATATTATCCCGTTCATTATCATCGTGCGATCTGACATACAATCATTTTCATGTCGCTTCAAGAAACTACTTTCCTTAAGTTAACCGTTCATGATATATCTACCGTAAATGGTGGTGAGTGTTCCCTTAAGCAATCAATTAATGTTTTTTTTTTTTCAAACAATGATTTCTTATGTTGACTACCTGCAATATTCATCACATTCTTAATGAAATCTCGTTTGAATTTAGAAAATCCAGCTGCAATTTTAGCCTTTCATATCCCTAACGTCCCTAGAGGAAAATCTGACGATCACCGCAAAAAAGCGAGGTAGCAATTTCCCCTAAAACAGGGCAGGGGTCCGCCAAAAGTATATTTAAATGAAGTTAAGAGAGGTTAGGGGTATAATTATATCAAAATGACCTGTTTTCGTCAATTAAAAAAAAAAAAAAAAAAAAATGAAATGTCTTGTGGTTTTTAAACTTTTGGAACACTTTTTATCCCTAAGTACTGACATGTGTTTAGTACAGTACGGTATAGGCACATTGCTATGCATCATGGGATTGATTCAAAACACCCTCTGACCTTGAACATTGTAGGGCTAGAAAAACTATACTTTTTTTACAAATATTATCCCGTTCATTATCATCGTGCGATCTGACATACAATCATTTTCATGTCGCTTCAAGAAACTACTTTCCTTAAAGGTGCAACGAGAGATTTCAAGTCATCCATATTTTCTGTGATATGTAGTGATTTCATATAGATTAGATGCTCGATAGATTCCCTACCTTTTATTTGACTACAGAAATAACTTAAAATAAAAACAAAAGGCGATTTCTATATGCTTATATTTCAATAAAAAACATAGGCTGAATTTTGTATTTGCTCCTATACGAAATTAGATATTTCACAATTTTTGTACCAAAGAAACAGTTCTAAGCTTAATCCTTACAGATAGAGATATTTTTGATATAATGCTTTACACCAGTGCCAAAATCAGAATTTTCACATTTTTTCAGGACACCTGTTATTTGAAATCTCTCGTTGCACCTTTAAGTTAACCGTTCATGATATATCTACCGTAAATGGTGGTGAGTGTTCCCTTAAGCAATCAATTAATGTTTTTTTTTTTTGTTTCAAACAATGATTTCTTATGTTGACTACCTGCAATATTCATCACATTCTTAATGAAATCTCGTTTGAATTTAGAAAATCCAGCTGCAATTTTAGCCTTTCATATCCCTAACGTCCCTAGAGGAAAATCTGACGATCACCGCAAAAAAGCGAGGTAGCAATTTCCCCTAAAACAAGGCAGGGGTCCGCCAAAAGTATATTTAAATGAAGTTAAGAGAGGTTAGGGGTATAATTATATCAAAATGACCTGTTTTCGTCAATTATTATTGATATTTGCGGGGGGCTGTGGATGTCCAACCACAGAGCAGCTGCAACATGACAGTTTACCGCAAAGTTTACCGCTTATTTTATTTTGGGCCATTATCTGAAAATTCACCGGAAGTAATTTGTTTTATGGATATATTTTCTACATAAAAAAGGCGTGCGATTGCTAAATACACAAACTAGCCCTCCATATAGGTAGGTCGAATGCCTGAACGATGACCTAAGAATGGAATGTTGAGGAAGTCCATCAAATTAAATGAAGGATGATTTCATGAAATAATAACAGGATAAGAGCTTTTGTATGCAAATCGCATCATTCATATTTGAAGATCATAAGCACTTCCAACAATGAGAAATCTTCTGTACTCCCTCCTGTAACAACTCTCTCACAGACTGATAGAAAGCGATATTAGATTGATTGTACCACAATACAGAAGGGTTATTTACCACTGAATGGTATGTAAAAATACAATTTGAGTGATAGCAGGAAGAAGTTCATTTAAACACTGCCTGACAAGACATGTTGGCATCGGATCCAGTGGGCATGATTTGGAAGGCACATCAACATCAGTCCATGGCATCTGGTTGAACGTGCCATCCAGCTAAGTTCTTTGGACATTCATGGGTAGGAAGCATATTTGCAGATTCTTAAACAAATATGCTGTCCGGCGTTCTAAAAGGCTATCTCTGGTCACATTTCAAGATCTGCGACATATGGTATGAAGGTTTTGATTGTTCCAAGAGATATTTGTAGGCCGCGCATTTTTCACGAAAAGATCTTTTGATCAACTTGCAGACCCTTTTTTGTCACGTACGTTGTTCAAAAACCACGGCGAATGGGAACGAATGTCCGAGTTTTTACAGGTGCATGTTTGTCCACGAGTCTAAACATGCCTTTTTTAATCTTTATAATGAGCCAATACATTGGTGTACATTTAAACACAATTTGACATGATTTCAAATTTACCCCTATACTAATTTTACCCCCTTATTTTACAAAGTTCCCCTCATTTCCCAGAGGTTGGACGCAAACATTTTGATTCGACACCCTTCAAACTATAGAAAAACATCTTCAAACCTTCTTCCACAAACTTCTAGCATGGGATTCTGATTTATAACCCTACTACAATGTCAATATTGCAGATTTGCAGAGTGATCAGATGGATGAATTCGCTGTATTGTTATAACACCGATATAGGCGGCATCTTCATGTGTTATCAATAAGGCCAAGGTATGCATGTTAATCTTTCCCTGGAGATGGCCAGCGCACGTACGTGTTGGAAAAACTGCTCTTGGCCGGACTCGAAGCGGCAACCTCCGTATTACTAGCACGGCGCTCTTACCAATTACGCTAAAAAGCCAGGGTTGGTAGAAGAGTGATAGATATCACCTATCTTAAGGCCAAGGTATACCCACCAACAATATGACTTGCCCCCCCTAACGTGCTGATAAAGATTAGCCTACTGGAGAAGATCCCAAAAATTGTGGGCATCTTGGTCAATGGGAACATCAACATTAAAAGTTAAAATCACCACAGACAAGAAGGTTATCTTTGGTTGTGAGGGCAAAGGATTCTAGGAAAGTAGAAAATTCATGTAGATACAGTGGACTTGTTCTTCTTGGTAAGCCGCAATCTACATAATGACTTGACGCAACGAGGCAGAGCAGAATAGTATACAGAAATTAAAAAGAAATATCGCACAGGTTCTGTGTGACATTAAATTCTTCTCGCAAAAACAGAAATATGCCTGCTCCTCTACGATTTTGTCGAGAAATAGTGCAGTTTTAGTCGGCAGGTCACCCATGTACTATTATTCACATGCAGGGTCATTCCACTTCTTCCACAAAATACGCATACAATAGGCATCAAAAAAAAA
The DNA here is from genome assembly GCA_023653785.1 of Ophioderma brevispina. Taxonomy (NCBI): domain Eukaryota; kingdom Metazoa; phylum Echinodermata; class Ophiuroidea; order Amphilepidida; family Ophiodermatidae; genus Ophioderma; species Ophioderma brevispina. The sequence goes on from JAMKCH010005671.1 coordinate 13,613, forward strand.
AAAAAAAAAAACATGTTAGGAGCGTCCGTATCATGGATACACGCGGCCCCGGATCAGCACACTAGCTGAACAAATCCTGACACCACCACAAAGCCATTACCAATGACTTGTGGATACGAGCAAACAAACAAACAAGGCCAAGGTATACCCACCAACAATATGACTTGCCCCCGTAACGTGCTGATAAAGATTAGCCTACTGGAGAAGATCCCAAAAATTGAGGGCATCTTAGTCAATGGGAACATCAACATTAAAAGTTAAAATCACCACAGACAAGAAGGTTATCATTGGTTGTGAGGGCAAAGGATTCTAGGAAAGTAGAAAATTCATGTAGATACAGTGGACTTGTTCTTCTTGGTAAGCCGCAATCTACATAATGACTTGACGCAACGAGGCAGAGCAGAATAGTATACAGAAATTAAAAAGAAATATCGCACAGGTTCTGTGTGACATTAAATTCTTCTCGCAAAAACAGAAATATGCCTGCTCCTCTACGATTTTGTCGAGAAATAGTGCAGTTTTAGTCGGCAGGTCACCCATGTACTATTATTCACATGCAGGGTCATTCCACTTCTTCCACAAAATACGCATACAATAGGCATCATAATGGACCGCAGCCTTACTCTCAATCAACATACCAAGACAGTCGCAGCCAAGACGCAGTCTCGTGTCAATCTCCTCAGAAGGCTCGTCGACACTTTACATACATCGACTGTTGTTTTGGCATACTCAAATGCTGAATACGTTGCACCAGTATGGAGTCACAGTGTACACCCACACAGGATTGATGACGTTCTGAATGATGCAATGAGACTTGTCAGTGGTTGCCTTTTGGCGCCGCCTGTAGAATATCTTCCAATTCTGTCTGGCATAGCGCCTGCAACCTTAGGAGGAACTTTCAAACGATCAAGCTCGCCAAGAAGTGCGATGAACCTGGTAACGTAATCCCCCACCAACACCTTTTGAGGATCAGAGAATTCCACGGAACCACTTTGCTACCCAATCAATGACACATATTGACACTGCTGTCGCAGCATCCCTATCGATCATCCTGGATCAATGACAGATGGTCTGAGCAGTGATCATCCTTTATACTTTGAACCTAAAGCAGTTTATGGACAGCCCATCTTGCAAGCCCAAAGGCTGTGACCTTGATATGAAAGCATGGGTCAACCTCAACAGACTCAGAACTGGCACTGGCCGTACAAACCACTTCCTTCATAAGATTGGTGTTGAACTTTCACCAAACTGCGATTGTGGAGAGCTACAAACCATTAGCCACATCATAGATGACTGTGAGGTCTACAAGTCCCCAAGAGGAATCCCAGGCCTGATCAACCTGGACGATGAAACTATCAGCTGGTTAAAGACGGATCTTAAGGTAAAGTAAGGTAAAGGGGACGGACCTGTACACTGGAACGGAGTGCCCATCTCTCTTTCGAAGCGATTGGGCCAGACTCCACCATATAATGTTGCTGTAATGGGATCGCCACATCTCATCTACAGCGAGTCTGTTACCTTCCCAACATTGAACAATGCCGGTACCCATTTATACACCTGGGTGGAGAGGACTAATTGAGGTAAAGCGCCTTACTCAAGGACGCAACACATTGACCCCAGCGGGGCTCGAACCCACAAACATTGGCGTGCGAGCCGAACGCTGATCCACTGGACTACATGTGCCCTCTAAAGATGGATCTTCTACTGTTATTTTGGACACGAACGAACGAGGCAAACGACCTTGCTATTGTCCACATTCCCTGCACACGTCTGCAGTTCAAATCGATGAAAATGTTATAGCATTATGAGAATTTAATTCCGTGATGCCAGTAAATGCAAGGGCCATAAATTTTTCCGAGTTCTTCGCTTTCTTAAAACAGATTGAGTAATATAACTTCAGAGATTACGCTTTTTCCAAATTTCATTACTTTTAATCATTTTTTCTCTTCAACCCGATTACCCTTTCATATCATATTAGACCAACCTAGATATGTTGCTGACATCCCGCAACAATAATATATTTATTTTATAATGAATTCAGATATTTTAGACCTCAAATCGAGACATTTTCTAGAGCGTTTTCGACTATTGAGGGCACAGCGATTTTATTGCCTTCTCGTGTACAAGAAACCAACGCATGTTGGCGTGACCTCCTGATTGACTGACTGTATGAAGTAAATTCAAACGAAGTATTATGAATGTCCGCCAGGGCATGCTCGTCTTTTCTGTCACCGTTTAGCCATGATTCTGCAATGGCGAGGATGTCAAGATTTTGTGATATAACCAAGCCACATACTGATGCAGTCTTATTTGCAATTGAACGTGCATTTCAATGAGCAAAATCACGAGCTTTTCCCAGATACTGGGAAACACATTTGATGGGAATCAGATTTCTACATTATTTTGGTTTGTAAAATATCCCAGTAAATACCAAAATGCAGGTCCTAAGTTATTCAAAGCCAAAGGTATGATCTATGTGGAAAATCTGTTCATCTGGTGTAAATTTCAAATTCAAAAGCCATTCAGCAATAACTGACTTAAAGGTAGAGAGCATATGATCCACCAGGTGCTACGACTAGACTAACAGCTGTTAGATATCATGAATACAGAATGCATTCAGCACATTAATGTATTTGTCAACGTTTTCTACTGCTTATTGCCAGATGCTGTTATGTTGTACAACATGAATTCATCGTTCCAATGTATCAAATGTCAAATAACAAGGGTTATTCACTGCTTACTAGCGGTCTGGCGCCGGTCTTCCATGTTATTTTACAATTCACAATGCATACTGGCACCTATTAGATGTTATCCAAAATCACCCCTCTTATGAGATTCAAACGCAATTCTTAGGGTGCCGTGGCTTATAAGAATTTCCAGTTGCTACTTGTTATACTGGTAAAGCAAACGCATTGACATTAGACCATCAATGATCTTCTCTATTCCCTCTCCGTACGACATTTAGCAAGAAAAGGTCACGACAGTTCCACGATTTACTGTTATATCACACCTGTAAACACTCGACTTGAGTCCAGTGGAGTTTTAATGTAATTATATTAAAGATTTCTAGAAGTATAGGTTCTCATTTCACCCATATGTGGTTTCACACAGGGTCTCTGGGGAGCCCTGTAACAAAAATGGCTAGCCAACCTCATGGACATGTTACCACACCCCTTGTGACACCAGGCCTTTATTCTTGTCAGGGTACCGTCTCACGCAGCCTTATGTTTAACAACGTTTACCTCTCTTTGAGCTTTTCCCCATCCGAGCTTTACCTCTCAAATCTCATCATAAAAATATACGTTAGTCAATTATCACAAGCAACAAGCCAATACAATCTATCTACACGCACGGGTTGTGTTTGATGAAAGCGCATGTGAGAAAACAATACCTTTTCTTGGATAAGTTGTTGGTTTTAGCTATGTACAAACCATATGATAAAATACGTTTTGAGAGCGTTCTAAGGAGTTTCCCAAAACATAAGCCCCCCCCCCCAAGGAAGAAATCGAGGACATTTCGTTGCAGAGAGAGGAAACATTTAAAACGTTGTTGCTTCTCTGAAAGACACTTTAGGTGTCAGCACATACTCCGTTTTTCCAAAAATGACGTGGCACTTTGCAGTATCTAAAGTGGCACTTTGCAGTATCTAAAGGTAGAAAGTCAACCAATTGTCAATTTACAACAAATATTTTCATTAAGCTTCAAAGCTAAAGTAAATAAGCTTAAAACATTACCTCGTAGGCAAACAAATAAACATCAAACAAACAAATATCAAAAGGACATGAGAAGCACCATTGTATCACTCTTGTGAAAGGCTCAAATTCAATACAAGTGCACTTGATTTAAATGTAACACAATTGAGTTATGTGCTTTTGTAAGTCTACTGGCTTAATGTTTATTCTATTCGTACCTTTGCATCCACCAATACAATTTCTTTAAAGTGGAAGTCCTTCACAATTTTTGTTTTTCCATTATTTATTGATCATACCAAATCATCTGTGTGTGTTTCTGAGAAAAAGATTTGAGAAGAACATTGCTTTTCAAAGTCATGTCTAATTTAAAATCCAAGGAACCAGATCAAAAATTCATGAGAGCAAAAATTAATGTTTGCCAGATTAGTGTTTAGCAGCCAAAGTGGCCATACAATCTACTCGTTTAAAATTGATCACTTACTCACCCCTAAGTATTGTTGTCAATAAAGACATTTCTCACACTATATTGATAATTCCCGCTACATTTTTCATCTTTATTTATTTACACTTACAATGACAATATGAACATGAATAAAAATACATGTTTGGTTACATAACATACATGTAAACAAAGCAATGGAGTGGAGGAGATGACCAAAAGGCCAAAAGAGGCCAGCGGCTACCCACCGACAAATAAACTATGTTGCCTTAATGAAAACTAAAGAAAAAAAAATGAAACAAAAATGACCAAAACAAAGAAGACAAGGACGAAAAACAAAACAAAAGGAGGCAAGCTCCAGGATCAATGACAATTAAATTTGCTGATTAATTGAAGAATATCTACACTTTTTCCTGAATTCATTTAGATTTTTTGCTATTTTTAATATTAGCAGGCATTACGTTCCAGAGATTTGGTCCGCATGACCTGACTCCTTTAGATGTTTGCATTTCTCGTTGGATAGTCGTGAACATTTCATCCTATATTGAAATAGTCATTAAAATGAATGGAATGTTACTAGATTAATATTTGTATATAAACACTCGCTGTTCCAATTTGAAAAATGTATACGTTTAGAATATTGAGTTCTGCAAATAATGCCTTACTGTGACATTTAAAGTCAACATTCTAAATGTTTCGAACCGTGCGTTCTTGTAATTTCAATACTTCTTCCAGGAAGGGCTTAAGAATTTGCCCAAACCAAAAGTCCATAATTGAAATACGGCAAGGTAAGTGGTGTGCAATACAAAGAATGTAAAATGGGTTTTGGAATAAAGTATTTAAGTTTCTTCTAAATACCAATTACCAACATTTCTAAATATAGTTTTAGTAATGGCACTATATGGTGTTTTTTCTAGGTTAAGTTTTCGTCCGTTATAACATCAAGGGATTTGGTTTTATCCACTCTGGTAAGATTTGTACCGTCAAATGTCATTGTAATATTATTTTCATATTTGGCAGTGTTTGACAGGTACACATAACCATGAAATTTGTTTTACTTGCGTTAACTTATAATTTATTGGCTTTGAACCAATTTGTTACCTCTTGGATATCCCTGTTAATTATATCTACCTTGCTTTCAATTTCATTATGGAATACAAATTGTAGTGTCATTGGAGCAAAGATTGTAGCAAATAGGATAAATTCCAATATTGACGACGTTTTAAAAATATTATCGATATAAAATATGAACAAAAGAGACCTAATATTGAACCTTGGGGTACGTACGCCACATCTTAAAGAGACATGAGGAGATTTCCAGAAAGAAGCGCCCCCAATTTTTGTCGAACCCCGGTTATTTTGCATATTTGGAATGCTTACCAATGTATTAGATCACACCTGAAGTGAATTAGCCGAATACGCCGTTTTTATGTAATAAGATGATGATTTAGTACTTTCTGTCGTGCACGACAGAAAGTCAAAGCATGGTTATCTATGGGGACGATTGCGATAGCAGGCAAGTTCAAAACAAGGTTTGCGGTTTTCTTTTGTACTTGTTTGTTCAATAAACCTTCGAAACGTTCTTGGTAGGTGGTCTACAACCGATCCAGTGAAAATTGAGAGAAATTTGTCTCAAAAAATCTCCTCATGTCACTTGAAATTCTTTAATGGTCATTTAACATGAATTATAATAAATGATGAAAGTGAACTTAGATTTAAGAATTGTTGAATATGAAGACATTGCCCACACACTATTGATCATGAAGTACATATAAATTTGTTTTCAATCAATGACTTTCAATTTAATGTTACAATGGTGTTTCGTTACAAAATCGTATTTCTTGTTATCTTGCAATTTTGTAATCAATGCAAATCTGAATTTTAGACACTCTGTAGCTAGGACTTCAGTGCACAATGTCGCTGTGACATTGCATATTTGATGAGCTAGTTTGCATAATCTATGCAAATGTTGAAAATACGTTATTATTATTAATATTGTTTATGCCCTAAATTTATTTGGAGCCACTACAAACGTTCCAGGTGGCGCAAAAAGCAGCCGAGACTGTTTCGAGAAACACTTTGCTAAAATGGTCTGGAAATGAAATAATGTACAAATGCGAAGAAACAAACGATCTTGTCGTAACGCCAAACTATGCAGCTTATGTCTTGACCACCCTGTGATAAAAAGACGGTTTTCCCACCTCCACCTGGTCTCTTTATCCTGTATCGGTTTCTTTTTTCATCCTGGTCATATTGATGCCCACTTACCCCGTCAATGCGGTGCAGCTGACGGGAAAGTGCTAGAAAACCGGCCCTCGAGAATTGCCTTTATTTACAACAATTTTTTCTCGCTTTGCTAAACAGACACATCTATGTAAGAGAACACCTTTTTATCCCTTTCCGGACTTCAGTGGTAAAATATGCCAAAAAAGGTATATTGTGAGTTGCAAAGAAGAAGAATATATGTCTAAGAGAGCATTTAATCCATTGATGGTTTAGCATTAACACCAAACTTCACTTACTTCGTTTGTTATATTTTATTTGTTTTTGTTTTGTTTTGTTTGGCTAATAGCCATTCCATATAAATCTAAAATATATCAATATCCAACCCCTGAATAGGGTGATACCAACCATTTAGTGTTATAGCTTTATATTTTGTTCGCATTGTAACGAAAATTGCATCACTAATAGAAATTCAATTCCATTAAAAAAATTCCGCCTCAGTATGTAGATTCAATGTATTCTTATTATACACATTTCTGCCAGTGTGTTTTAAAGACAACCAGACCAAATAAATATCATAATTTAAACCTATCAACCTTGACATTTTAAAACCACTACAATAGCAACATTTGTTTTGAAAACAGCTGTTCCAAATGTTTATATTACATTTCATACCTTTCAGAAACACCTCAGCTTGACAAACTAGAAATGCATAAAACAAATAGCCACCGAGAGTATATGATTTTCAGCCTTGTTTATAATAATGTATTCCTACTTCGTGTTGAATTACCTTGTAGACGTTTTTCTCGCGAAAAGCAGTGCATTAGGGCCACTCAAGACACTTTGCGCAATGCAGAAGCGTAACTTACGGTTGTTTTTAGTTCATAATCCATTATAATTCCTCTGTCGTGATGTATGCGGAGTAATTACGTATCAACAAAGTGAAAATCGAAACCTATATTGAGTTCTTCAGGGTGTGCGTTGAAAGAATTCTTAAAAATATGGATCTGAGGTTTGGATCGTAACAATGAAGATTAAGAACAGACAGTGGCGTAACCAGTGGGGGCCGGGGGCAAGCTGCCCCCCCCCCCGACACCAAAAGGTCGGGAAGGGGAGGCCAAAAATGGGAAGGAAAAAGGGAGAAGGAAGAGAAAAAGAGAAAGAAAAAGAGGAAAAGAGAAGAAGAAAGGGTAAAATAGAAAGAAAAAGAAAAAAGAGAAAGAAAAAGAGGAAAAGAGAAGAAGAAAGGGGAAAAAGAAAGAAAAGGAGGAAAAAAGAGAAAGAAAAAGAAGGAAAGAGGAGAAGAAGAAAGGGGAAAAGAAGAGGGAAAGAGGGAAGAAGAGAAAAATAATGAATTGTGAACCGACTGGAAAAAAGATATGGGTGTACCCGGCGAGCGTAGCGAGCCGGAAAAATTGGCGAATTAAAAATCGGGGAAACTTCTTGAGTCTTGCCCCCCGGAGGCTCAGGTCTGGTTACGCCCCTGAGAACAGAATCAATGGATGTACCCCCCCCCCCCAAACCATTGCGAAAAGTATTAAGCATCAGCTATAGAAATCATATATAGAAGACTGAGAAGACGGGCATCCAGTTCGCTGGCCATTTACTTTTGGAGAACATAAACAAAATGGCTCAGTGGTGGAATGTATTCATACAGATGATTATTAACTCTTATTGATAGAATCTGAAAAGCAATGATCATCAATCAATCACATAAATCACCAGTGTTTCCAGCTTGGTCACTTGTAAGGAGGGATTTTAAAATAAACAATTAAACCTCAACTTCAACCGAACTGTGTTTGTTCGCAATTGACAGAAAATCATTGAACACTCGTAAAAAATGTGAACACTCGAACTAAAAAGCAGACCAATGAAGCAGAGGTGATTTACATATGGCACCAACATTAAATTAGCCGTACTTTTTGCATTTGTTTAAATCTGCGTTGCTTCATTCATTAAAGTTAATAATCACTGGTGGCAGAAAACCATTTTTCATTTATATCTTCACGAAATATAATCTTTCTTTTGGTGATATATGCAGGTAGAATTTCCTCTCCGCGGTAGTTTTGAATAGCAAGTTTATAGTACGAGATAAAACGATCGATAAAATGTACATTAACTGAACACCTAAGTATTGGACACTGATAGGACGCATCTGCAGCAACATTGTTGCCACAGTTGTTGTTGGTGCCCTTTTTTTGCATTTTTCTCGTACTTTTTTATTGCTGCGAAGAGCTTCCTAGTTCCAAACTGGGTGCCAGAAGGGATACAATAATGGGGGAAACACAACCTTTTAAATCACGAGTCAAAATATTTGAAATTTTCAGGAAATTAGACTTAGACAGTGAAGATAAGTCTGTTAGAATTTAGTAAGTTATTTTGCCCAAGCGAAAAAAAATCATAGAAAAGGAAGACAAACAGCAGGTCCACAGATCGACTCCCTATATTTGCGTGTTTGTTTTATTAAGGTTTGTCCGTACGGACCGGACAGTAATGACCTACAAATCACATTTTATCCTTATTATGCTGCTTTTAGTTTCCTACAACTTGTGAGGGTTAATGCGGCCTGGTTAATTTCACAAGTATTCTGAGATGTAAAAATAGAAATTTGTAACGGTGTGAAGGAGATATAGTCCCCCTGGGAGATATAGCCCGGGGATTGTGGTTCATAGGGACAAAGCCCTAACCGGACTACAACACGAGCGGTCCTCCGGACCATGGCTTATAGGGTCAGTGGTCTTCACCTGTGGGACCTTCTGTTCCTAGGAATAACAGTCCCTGCTTTAATGTTGCTAGTTTAATTTTATACTCAGGGACTTGGCTTCCAGGGGGTCAATAGTCTTCACCGTGTGGACCCCTCTCTCTCGAAATAGTAGTCCTTACTACAATATTAGTTTCGAGGTTTTATATAAGTTTAACTATAGTTTCTATCGGACTCTAGGTCTTTTACACCAGTATGAAAGTAACCTTGTCATCCGATACTGTAGTCCTGTATATCACGGTGTGACAATAGGTATGGATGAATACAGATGTTAATAAGAGTGTGATAAATGTATAAAAAAGCAGAAGAAGCTGTCGTCACCCGCCTGCGGGTATAGCCGGATAAGGTCTCTCTGAAACTTACGTGTGAATGAACCGGTTCGAGTCCTAGTATAGCGTATGTTTTTATTTTATTTGTTTTTAAATTGCAAGGTTTCAATTTTAGTGTTTGCGGAATTTTCGGTATGTTTCGGATCAACTATCCCTGTTATGATTGGTCACCGGACAATATTACCACTTTTCTTTGTCCTGAAGACCAACATTTTCCGGGTGGAATAATAAGACTTTTTTTTTAAGTTTCAGTTCGGTGCTACGATCGTCCTCATTACCTCATAGGAAAATATCACAGTAAGCATTGTGCACTGAAGTACTAACAAGAACGCCATGAATCTCACAACAAATCTTCACAAATGTACAGATGGTGTGCTATTTGTGTAATTTGTTAGATTTTTTACATAATGTGATGTTTGTAGACTTGAGTGATTTAATTAAAAGTGAAACTATACACACAGCCACACATGAGCACACACACACACAGGCACCCAAACATGCACACCCACACACGCACACCACCACAAACACCACACACCACGCACGCACACACGGCAACACAACACATGCACTCAACATGCACACACACAATTACAAAAGCACACACACACGCACACACCACATGCAAACACAAAACAAGACACATGCAATTATGTAAATCCACACAAATAGAAAAAAGAAGAACAGAAAATAAAGAAAACGCACATGCTCGAGCAATCGCAATGAATTCAAAACATTGATACAATGAACCCAAGTGAGTGGGGGTAGAGTTAATTAGATTAAACATGTCACAAGTTTGTGAGTCTTTTATCAATTGGAACTTAAATGGCAATGTTGCATTACTTTGAAAAATTTGGTCTAAGGTATCTACAACGAAAACCAACGTCATTGTTAATTGTGTTGACATACCCACGTACAACTAACCTAATTGATGTAGCAAAATAATTATTCAGATATTTAATTCCTTCAATCTATCTATATGGTTAAAGTCAGCTTTAAACACTCAAACGGTTATTTGGTACTCCCGAGTAAAGTGTGGCAGCAACATTATATGGCGATGTAAAGGCGACTCCGAGATTTCATGAGGAGGGCGCCCTCAATTTCCAAAAAAAACGTGTTTTTTGCATGTACATAATACTTGTCCATTATATATCACTGTTTGAAAATGCTAAGCGTAAATCGAATCCTTCATATAGAAAATCCAAAACTTTGTATAAATCCCGGATCCGGAATTTTGTTATAAACAGATCCATATGACGGAAGTAATACTACCCATAAATGTTCTGCATCAAAACGAAAAAATCCGATTCATCTCAAATGTCGGAATGTCATTTGAGGTTACTATCTTTAGTTCTAGTTGACTATTTTTCATCTTACACAAAAAAAAAAAAAAAAATATTTCGAAATCTCTGAGTCAGACTTTGAAGTCTAATTTCAAATTAAAGTAAATAATCAGGCAATAGGAAGTATCTTGAGTTTTTCACACACATATGTGATTTCTCCCATATTCTGGGATTCATCTTTATATATTTATTTCACACTCCAGTTTCCATTTCTGTATTTATTTCTTTGATTTTACGTGGGATAGGTTATATCAAGGCCTAGCTTAAAGGGTTTCCTGGCCTACTCCTCCATGGTTTGTTTTTGGGTGTTGATGTATTATGTATGTGTTTTATGGAATAAATAAATTGGTGGTATCTGGCCTCATTTTTCTGATAACTTTTAAAATATTTATTTTCTCAATTTTATTTGAGAAAAGAGTTCTCACGGGAAAGCACTTTGTTTACTATAAAAGAAGAGAAAAGGGGATTCCCTCTAGAGTTGTTTTTGCAAAATGCCACATGTTTATATTGCCACAATAGGGGAAGTGGGGAATTCCCCAAGGATACTAAACTTAGAAAACTTGTTTATTGTTTTGGATCAAACATTGCAGAACCTAGGGAATTCCCCCACAACGTTATTAATGAAGTAATGTAATTCGGGTGATGAATGCCGTTGGTCAGCTAGAGTATGTATGTTTATGCCATGAGAATGATGTAATGATTATTGTATGAAAGGGGAATCTATCTGTGAGTAGTTAAATATATCATGGAATGACTCTCTGCCAGCAGTTGCAAATCAGAGGAGCTGAACTTAGAGCTCTGGAGCTATACAGTCTAATTATAGCTAGTTTTACTCTACAAAATGGTAGATTGGAGTTCTACCTCTAGTGCCAGATTAATATTTTGGATTGCCGCCGGAGCTTGATAGCTCTAAAATTGTCTGCTCGTCGTCTTTTAGGCCAAAGAGCTTCAGTTTTGGAATCAAAAAGGGATTGCAGTTTGTGGTCCTCTATGAGGACATAGCGCCAGACTGATGTGGTATATTACCCTGGATTTTATTATTATGGACCATTTGTCGTCAGGGGAAAGCCCCGTCGTCTTGAAAACGCTGGACAAGATTACCTTCAGACCTGAGAAGATTCCCTTGGATGTACCCTGAGTTTGTATGAACTTGTGCGCTGCATTTGGAGTATTCGCTGAGAGGACATATTTTGAATTTATATGGTAATGTTTTGGACATACCATTGCTTGAACAATCAAGTAAAGCTCATTAAACTGTTTATTATATATAATTCAGATCACTTTTGGCACAAGGCTCATTTATTTGTGTTTGAAAGTAATTTCTGACTTTAGGCTGTACACCGAGACGTCATAACCGAATTGGGGGCTCGTCCTGGGAATTAATTGAAGATAAATTTGAAGCCTTTTTTGTTCAGAATTTATACACCCAAAAGTGTTATACGATTGTAATATTGGGCACATTTTAGCATAACAAAATTTTGTGTGTAATTACATGTACTACCATTGTAGTTGGTTCAAGTTTAGTATATTGTGTTGTAGAGTACAAGCACAATAGAGTTTGATCAGAGGGTTCATAGGGCAAATAACTTGGGAGAAGTTTGATGAGCTGAGAAAGCCTGAGTTAATGAAACTATCCAGCATTTAGGACTTAGGCAAAACAATGCTCTGAGAAAGCAGATCATCAAAACTATTTTGACTGACAAGTTTTTCCAGGAAGATGTTTGGGATACTTCAATATTTTGATAGGATATAAGAGGTTTACGGAACAGGGCGCAATTGATGCCGTCAAATTAAAGAACTTGAAATGCAAATGGCCACGGAAAAGAAAAATTGGCAAATTGAATTATAAAAGAAACTTTGCATTGCAAACAAAAGAAAAGGAGTTGGAAATAAAAATGCAAATGTAAATGAAGACAACAGAGATGGAATTGCAAATTGAAAAAGCCAAGAATTTGGAAAGGAAGTTGCAAATGAAATGAACAAAGGAATGGAAATGCAGAATAAAACAAAAGAGCGTGAAGCTCAACTAGAGTTTGAAAATTGAAACAACAGGCTGCTCTCAGACTCTTCCAAATCCTCTGGTTTTGATGCGATAAAAACATTCGCCTGGTTCCAAAATTTCAGACAAGGAAAAGTAGACAAATACTTCTTTACACCTTGAGAAATTGCAAAGCTTGAAATGGCCCCAGGAATCTTGGACCTTGTTGCTACAACGTCATGTTTCATTGGTAAAGCCAAGCCCGAGAAATATATTTCGGCCATGTCATTAGACAGATGTAGTGAGATGACGAGTTTAAGCAGGCAGTGCTCAAAGCCATATGAAATTGGTTGCATAGGCATATAGACAAAAATTCAGGCCTTGTCGAAAAAGATGACCCGACCCAATGTTGAATTTGGCCCGCGTAAGAACAATGTTTGATCGCTGCTCTCTCACAATAAGTTGGGCAAAATTTTGGTCAACTTCGGAGTTTTGATTTAGTTGAAGAGTTCAAACGGTGTCTACCTCGATTATCAAAACAACTCTGGATAAAACAAAATTGACCGTTTGCGTGAAGCAAAGCAGCCTTAAGGCCGAAGGGGCCCGACGATTAATGCATTGACAACCAAATTAGGTCAACTAGTAGGCCGAGCCAAATTTACTAGGTACAACAGTAACAAACAATAAATAAGTCGGTTCTAACCAACGTCTCAATGTAATCCCTCAGGATGGGAATCCCAGTCAGGTTCCCCTGAAAAGGGGAGTAAAGACGTAATGTGCTAATACAAGCAAGGGATGGGATTGTTTCCAAATCACAGTTCACATGCCATCACTGTAAAAGCCAGGACATACAAATTCAAGGTGTTGGGAGATACCTGGCTATCCACCCAAAAATGGAGAAAGCCGAAAGGAGTCCCAAACCAATAAGGTTGTGCATTACTGGAGGTCAATTTATTCTTCTGTTCAGAAACAAGAATCCCACAAAGGGGAATTGACACAGAAAAAGTAAGGATGACTTTAAGAAGCCTTTTGTTTTTGGAAGGGATTTGTGTCCTTTTCAGGTGATAGTTAGATCCAAAACCCATTAGAAATCCATGCGTACCGTGCCTGCGCGCAGTCCATTATATTGGAAAATACTTTCCATTTGGATATTGAATTTTCCACAGGAACAGTGCATTGATTCGGGAGGTATGGTTGGTATTAGTGTCCCTCTACACAAAATGAATTTGAAATCAGACTTTGGTTTCTTGAACTGGCACAAATTGGTGTTAAGACAATAACTCCCATTTAACGGGGTATCCATGTTGGTTAGGGAAATTGGCAGGGGGGAAGTACTCCCCGATCCATAGTTTCCCAGGTCCCCTGTCCAGTGGGATAAGTTGGATGAGTGAACTAGACATTTTTCCCATCATGTGCATTAACTAGGGTCCAATGACCCGCGAAAAGCAGTCACATGAAAACAGGTGGACAGGTGATGATCAAAATACTCATACTATAGGAGAGCTTGAGGAGACTTGGTCCCTAATAAGAGGATGCATTTTCCTCTCAATTAGAGGAATTTTGGAGGTCATCTTCCCTGTTCCGGGTAAACTAAATCCCAAGTGTGAAAATCCGCCCCTGAGCACAAACAAAGTGACAAGCTTGTAACAATGAAATCCAGCCACCCTTTTGTGGGGGAGCATGAGATAGAGTTTAGGGACTGTAAAGGAGAACTCCTTTCCGCCATGACAAGCTGGTAAATAAGCAGCACAACGACCCAGCCCTTAGGAAATTCTGTGAGATGCATTGTCGCAACAGGAAAGCCGACAAATTCCTGTGTTTCTACAAGCAAAAATGGTGTCCCATAGAAAATGGCGGCCACCCTATGCAACTTGTAGATGATAATGGAAGGTGGTCAATCAATGTAAGTGCCAATTAAACCATAGGAAGTGATAGGCATAGTCTATGATAGTCCCATGGCAGACACTTAGGTGTGAGAAATACACATGACAGAATATTAAGTCTGTTTTTTGTGGCCTACACTCAGAAAATGTGTCCTGAGTATGTAAGACTTGTCACACATGGTCAAATGGTGGGCAAGGGGCGCAATCAGAAAAAAAATAATCCTACTGCTTCCTTTGCAACCAATACCAGCATTTGATGAGCCATTTAGTAAGGTGTTAATAGATTGTGTGGGGCCACTTCCAAAGACCAAAGTTCAGGAATCAGTATTTACGACCATCATTGTGTGCTCCACAAGATTCCCTGATGCTATACCCTGCGAACTATTAGGGCACAGAGTATTGTGAAAGCCCTAACAAAGTTTTTTCACCCTAGTAGGCCTTCCAAAATCAATTCAGTTGGATCAAGGATCAAATTCTTGTCAGGTTTGTTCCAACAAGTCATGCACCAGTTGGGTATTTCCCCTGTACAGTTTTCAACATCCACACAGAATCCCGAGGGGCCCTAGAAAGGTACCCCCACATTGAAGACAATGATCAAACCTATTGTTTTTGATTTGAGAGGGAATTGGGATAGGGAGTTCATCTCTGTTCTTTGCCTACCAGGAGGCTGTACAGAGTCTTAGGATTTTATCCATTTGATTTTGGGTGTGTTGTGTCACAAAGTTAGGGGACCATTTAAACTACTGAAAGAAAGTGTTGTGTGAAAATCCCTGATGTGAAGTTTTGCTAGACTATTGTCTCAATTCAGGCACAGACTCCAAAGAGCCACAGAAAGGTGCCAAACAAAACTCCAACAGAGCCCAGGCAAAATGAAATCATGGTATGACAAAGGTGTCAGGAGCAGAGTATTCAGGCCAGGTGACAAGTTCTGGCATCTTTTTTCCAATACAAGTGCATCCTTTCAAGCCAATATTCTGGACCATATGAGATTGGAACAAAGTGGGAGACCTTGCTATGTGATCAAAACACCAGGTATACGTAAAAGTCGACAATTATGAAACATAATTGCTCAAGAGTATAATTAAAGAGATGATGACATAGAGCCTGCATGTGTAATGTCATCTAGAGTTAGTGATGATGTACAAATGATGACATCACAGAGTCAGAAAACTGACAAAACAGCACACTGAAACACTGACATGATTATGGTTGTCAATTGCAAATTCATGACATACTTGCAAATTTCGACAGGAAATTATGCCATCTCCCCAGAGAGTCAACAAGGTGAATTGAAAGAGTTAATTCATGAGTGGGAACATATTTCTGATGTACCCATTGAGACCATGTCATAACCCATGATATTGAGGTACAGGCTGTCCCAAAATTTTAACACTCGGAACACAGACGACATTTTGGATAAAAAAAGTAACGCATGGGTCTTTGTTTGGTATCCTAAAGCCAATAATAAGCTTTATATAGCATTATTCATCAATCCGATGCGTAAACAAAGATATGCTTTTCATCATTAGAGAGGCAAAATCAAACTTGGTCCGATGTTCTACCTTATACTGAACTGGTTAGACACTTGGGAATTCCATTATGCCACATGAATACACTTGGCTTCATATCACCTCTTCTTTCTTTCCATATTACAAGAATAAAATATTTTTTTTGCAGTGTTTTTTCTATTTAAGAAAGATCTCGAGATTCCTGCCACGTGTTTTTTACCAAACGTTTCATCGTTGTAATCTACCACAACACTGCTCTTCTAACAAGTGAATGTTGGCTTGAGTTTTTGGCTATTCTGGTCCGGATCTGTAGGCCTGTCTGGTGATCCTTTTATAATTTCAAATTCTGCCTGCTTAATTAGTCCATGTAGGCTTTTATCAGAAGTTTTTCGTTTGTTTTGTTGTTTACTTTTGTGTTTTTGTTGTTTATTCTGCCAATAATCATAGATTTTCTTGGGAATCCACTAAAGAAGTGTCTGATTGATTGTTTGGTTTAATTTGTTTGTTTAACATCGGTAATTTTAAAGCGATGATAGGGCTACTAACTCCTGCTGTGAAAGTAAACTGATTAATATTTGAAAAATACTATTATTGCTGATCAAAAGACAATGGCCACACTTTATGACAATAATGAAGTTCCAATGGATTGTCAATATCTTAAATAGGCCAGTTAACCAATCATAGACATCATAACCCAATTTTTTAGTATGTTACAAACTCATGTTTCACAATTCTAAAATGTAAACCATGCACACGGAACCAATCCGAATTTGTACTCTCCTTTTAACGAAGCATATCTTTTGTTTCACATATCGCCATTGGAATGAAATAAACGGCAAATAAAAGCTTCTTATTAGCTTTAAAAAAATCATCCAACAGGTACCCATGAGTACTTTTTAGTAATTACAACCAGTTCTGTGTCCCGAGTGTACATGTTTGGGGACACAGCCTGTAGGTTGGATTTCCGACCCTGGAAAGCAACATCCTTATAGGGTGAATCCCATCAAGTTGCAACATATCAGAACTAGGTAAATACATGTTAGACAATGGAATAGTAAACAAAGCAATAGTGAATGGAGTTCCCCATGTAGTCTGGTTTCCCCAAACCTGATGGTTCATTCGTTTTGTCACAGATTTTGCGAAAAGTCAACCGTCTGTTCCAAAACCGATCATATCCAATCCCACTGATTGATGATTCACTAGATGATTGGAATGCCAAATTTGTTAGCAAATTTGATTTGTTGAAGGGGTATTGGCAAGTACCCCTCACTGACCGTGCCAAAGAATTTCAGATTTCAGCCTTTTGTACGCACGATGCCTATTCCCATACAAAAGAATGGCATTTGGTCTCAAAAATTCCTGCCGCACATTTCAGGGAGATTATTGGAATAGAGTAGTTGGCAGATATATAAAATTGTGAGCATATGTCGATGATCTCCTTGTGTACCGTGAAACGGGAAGAACCATGAGACAAGCCCATCAGTTTTTTGAAGAAATTAATCTCAGGCAGGTTTGACTTGCATCTGGTGAAAAGTGAAATGTTGTCATGTCATGTCCATACTTACGGTATGTTGTAGGACAAGGGGCAAATTAGGCCAACACTGTTGCAAAATGAAGCAATTGAGAAATTCCCCACACCCACAAAGGCAAAAGAGATCTCATGAGAGTCTTAGGGTATGGTCGGTATTACAAAAATACTGTCTCACATTTCTCAGAAATTCGTGGCCGCTGACTCAACCTTCGAAGAAAAAACGCAAATTGTCTGGTCCAGCAATGCCTAAAAAAGCGTTTGAGAAATCAGTCAATTTGGATGATGCGCCAGTTTTGATTGCGCCAAACTTTCAGAAACAATTCAATTTGGCAGTTGATGCCTCAGTGATGTAGGCTGTGGTGGGGTTCTCATACAAGCAGATGAAATGATGTACATCCTCCCCTGACATGTTATTACTTTACACTCAAAGAAGTTTGACAAACATCATGAAAAACTAAACTCCTAACAATCTGAGAAAGAATGTCTTGCATTTGCGACTGTCATTGCAAAAATTTTGAAGTGTACTTGAGTACAACAGTGCACCACCCGTTCTAGTGTTCACGGATCACAATCCGTTGAATTTCATCCACAAGATGAAAAACAGAAATGAAAACTTTTCAGGTGAGTTTAACTCTACCGGAATACAACCTGGACATAAGACACATCAAAGGAAAAGAAACTGTCCTTGGCAGATGCCTTGTCAGAGCTTGCCTAAAAATTTTGTTCAGAAATTTAGTATTTCAACCTTATGTAATATAGAACAGGCACAATGCAGACATTTTAAAAAGTGTCAATTTGCAACGTGTAAACTGTATTAAAATTAACCAAAATGGTTTAAAGGTATAAAGCCAGTATTTGGAAAAATTTTTCAATTAAATTCAAATTTCTTTTTAAGGGGGAGGATGTTTATTGGCCCTCCATTTTTCCTGATTAAACTTTAAAAATATTATTTTCTCATTTTATTGAGAAAAGATGTCTCAGCGGGACAAGCACTTTGTTTACTATACAGAGAAGAAAAGGGATTCCCTAGAGTTGTTTTTTTTTGCAAACTGCACCCTGTTTAAATTGCACAATTTTAAAAAAAAATGGGGAATTCCCCAAGGATACAAACTAGAAACTTTGTTATGTTTTGAGATCAGAACATTGGCCAGAACTATGGATCCCCCACAAAGTTTATATATGAAGTGATGTACGGGTGATGAATTCCGATATGGTCAGCTATTCAGGTTATGTTTATATGCATGAAAATGATGTATGATTTTGATTAGAGAGGGGAATCTATCTGTGAGTAGTTTAAATACTATCACTGGAAGGCCTCTCTCTCTGCAGCAAGTTGAAATCAGAAGCTAAACTAGAGCTCTGAGCTATACAGTATCTTATAAGCTATTTTACTCTACAATAATGGGAGATTGGATTCTACATCTCGTGCCAGATTTGGTTAATATTTTGGAATTTCCGCCCGGAGCTTGATACTAAATTGTCCTGTCTGGCTGTCCGTCTTTTAAGCCAAAGAGCTCTCAGTTTTGGATCAAAAAGGGATTCCAGTTTGTGGTCCTATATGAGGACATCGACAGACTGATGGGGTAATATTACCTGGGTTTATTTTATGGACCATTTGTGTCGTCCGAAGGAAAGCGCCGTCGTCTTGAACTGCTGGACAAGATTTTACCTTCAGGACTGAGAAGATTCCCTTGGATTATTTACCTTGAGGTTTTTGTATGAACTTGGGCGCTGTCATTTTGGAGTCTTCGCTGAAGGACTATCAGCTTGAACTGCAACGCCACTTTTGAACATTAAAAGTATCAGTTAGAAATGGGTGTAATTGTTTTAATTTTGATTTATGTAATGTTTGGACATACCAAATTCTTGAACCAAATCAATAAGAATCATACAACTGTTTATTATATATAATTCAGATCATTGTGCACAAGGCGTCAATTTATTTGTGTTTGAAAGGGTATTTCTGACCTTAGCGTACACGCGTCGTCATAACATTGGAAATGGGAATATTTAGTTGTATACGGCCTATTGTTTCTATGCCAATTTCTGCAACGCCGTATGTGTGTAGGCCTATAATTTAAATCATACGTTTATGTGAACATTATCGCAAACTTCATTACACTAAACTTTTTTAAAGGAAGCATTCCATATCGAATGAGTATGATATTGATTGGCGCACTGGTTCTCATTGTGCATTTGGTGAAATTGCATTCTGATTAAGTTCAAATAAGTTTAAAAGATTTAAGTTTACGCGGACAAGATAGCTCAATCAGGGAAGCGCTCGACTCCAGTGTATTTTCATCCATGCGTATAGGCGTGCGTTCGAGCCCTGTTAGATTCAGCTATCTTGTATTTCCTCTGGACAAGAATTAACCGCTTGTTGTCCCGATTTTTCTTGCAAGACACTGCACGGAAAGTATCTGTCAGTGAGAAGAAAATTTGCATTTTTTACGGAAATTTCTGGCGTCTATAGCAAATAATTCTCTTAATCATGCACGTTACCGTTTTTAAGTTGGATAGTGCCGTGTGGATTATAAAGACTGTGCGTGTCATATTTTCTACATAACTCCAATATAATCAGTCCAAGAAAATTCGGCCAATTTATTGGTTTTTATTGGGAAACCTCACCTCTCGATCCTAAAAAAATCTGTTTTTCAGTTGTTTGTTTTTTTTATCTATGTTTTTAATTAAAATGATCAAATAAATGCTTAAAAAAATAAAATATTAATAGAATTAATAGGTGAACTGCAATTTCATTTTTTTACATATTTTTCCTGGATGTAGTGATGTTAAGTGTTTTCTCTGATGCCAGTGCGTTTATAATGAAGACACTAAATCTTAAGTGTAAATGTTTAAAACCAACTTACCTATATTTTGCAGATGCTGGTCAATGCTTTACGTTTGTGATGTTTATGATGCCTTCCTATAAATCTTTATTCTGTTTCCCGAAAGGCAAAAAATTATAATTATTTTGTGTTTATTATTATGATACTTTTTGTAGTGCAGTAGCAGCTAGTAGTAAAATTAACATTTTCTTCGACATTATGGATTTTCAGTAACATGTCGAGATGCAGATTCAATGTTTTTGAGAAAGACATAGATGTAAGGCCTATTCCAGAGAAAGGCCTACATCATAAGTTCAGCTTTCCTCGAAGCTAAATTAGTAACAACATTGTATGCCAATTTGCTCCACAAGTACTTATTACATACAACCCCTAAACGCATTCCCAACACATGCAAATTTCTTCTATAATTTTGATCCAATTTCCTGTAAAGAAATTCCAAAAGTGTGAAAACAAACGCTGCTAAAAAATCCGTTTTCCCCTAAACCCCAAAAGCATTACTTTTTAATTGATGTGATATTTTAAAGAATTCAATAGTAACTAATCAAATAAAATTCACAAAATAGTAAAAAATAGAACATAAACAAAATTACACAGGGGTAGTGTGTGCCAATTTGGCATTTTCTTATTATCTGGAATTTCTGACAATGAAGGTATTATCAATTTTATCTGAAGTCTCGACTCTATGTGGCAGTAACATACTTTGTTCATCGTGAGATATATGGCCACTACCTATAGTTAATGCTAAAACAAATAGATTTTAAATTTATGATTATTTTATGGATGGTTGTTTTTTATTATTATTATTAGAATGATTATTATTATTATTATACTTAGCCTGTGTAGCAGGTTGGGGGAAATTGGCTATTGTTATTGGCACTAATTAAGACGTTTCCCTCAACTTCCAATTGGACTCCTGTAGGGCCTACACTGAAATTACCCTTTTGTTGATTTTTGCTGTTTTTTAGATTTTATATAATTCGAAACTTTAGGCTGTAGATCGATAGTACAAACTATACCTTTTCGTGAACTTCTTATGGTTAACACATAATTTTCAACATGATATTCTTGGGGGGGTCAATTTAAAATGTTTGACCCCCTGTACAAACTTGGCCCCTCTCCTTAAGGATCATTGGCAGCTTTAAAATCCGCGTTTCAGGATTCCTGGTCAGGCTGTAACATATTTAAATCACTCAAAAACCACTTTGTACTTGAAATGTCTGCTAGCCCCCAGGGTAAATGTAGTAGTAGAATGTAGTAGTAGTATGTAGTAGTATATGTAAGTAGTATGTAGTATTATATGTAGTAAGTATTATGTATGTAAGTATGGTGAGCCATATATGTAGTAGTAGTAGTAGTAATTAGTATTAGTCTAAGTTGTATTATGTAGTAGTAATATTAGTAGTAATATGTAATTAGTTGTTAGACGTATTATGTAGTAAGTATAGCTTTAAGTTTTAGTTTAGTATAATATGTATTGAGTTATGTGAATAGTAATATGTAGTATAGTGATGTATAAGTAAGTAGTATGAAGTAGTATAAGTGTGTAGTAGTAGTAGTGTGTATTAGTAGTAGTATTAGTATTAATGTCATAGTAGTAGCCGGAGTAGTGTAGTATGTAGTAGTATCATGTTGTATATTAAGTAGTATTATGTATTAGGATGTAGGTCTTAGTAGTAGCAGTAGTAGTATATTATAGTAGTATAGTAAGTAGTAATGTAGTAGTAGTATATTAAATGTAGTAGTAGTAGTAATTGTTGTAGTAGTAGTAGTATATTGTATTAGTAGTATATCGCTATGTGGTGGGTTATAGGGGGAAGGCTTTCTTTATACACTAATTATACGTTATGGGGAAATTTCGTTTCCAACTTAACTTTGCGCTTTATCCGTCAAAGGATATTAAGTTAATTTATGCAAATTAAAATATCCACTAGACTAAAAAGGATATTAATTTATTCATTAATTCATAGCCCTAAATGACTAATTCTAAGTAATTATTAGTTTATAATATTATTATAATAGTTCAAATATTTTACCTTTTGACTATTTTGATATCGCTGACCCCATATGTAACTGCAACAGTTTGAGGTCAAAGTCTTGCAGGGGTAATTTGACCTTATTGCAACAAAAATAATCTACATATTTCATAATATGCACGCTAACCCTATCTGTTTACACGATGATTACTGAGGCAAGGCACACCTCCGACATGTAAAAGGTGAGGGGTAATTTTCAGTCACTGGATGTCTATAATCAATTGAGTTTAAAGAAAAATTGTAAGGAGTGGATCGAGCTTTGGGACTTCCTTCACACATGGAGGTCAAAGGGGGATCTTTGGGTCTGTGGGTTAGGCGGGGACATGATTACGCACTACTCCAATCATAGTGCTGCTTCAATTATGAGGCACCAGTGCTGGAGATTCTTCTGCCGTTCTTTCATTGTTCGGGGGGGATGCCCTCTATTCACGAATGATGAACATCCTCCTCCTGAAAAATGAAATCATGCAGGGACTCTCCGCACTGAAAAGTATTTCTTTACAAGCTTGTAGGTCACCAAGTGTTGTATTGAAACTTTAATGTCACAATTTACAAGGGGATTTTTTCATGGAAAAAATATAGAAAAACAAAACCTATCAATTTTTTATGCTTATTTGTCATTCATAATGTTGTACTCGGTTTATTATTTTTAGGGCTACAAATCCTAGGCATGTTTGTTTATCAAGGGGGGTTCATTTTCTCCATACGCATTCTTTAACATTCTCGACTTGACACAAATTCCTAAGGAACGAGTGTACCTTGGAAATGATAAGAATTCCTAAGCCTGGTAGTCCCCGTCCACGTCGGCTTGGACATTAATTTCCCTAGAGATCGATAGTCCCCTGGATTTGGACACTACTTTCTTAGGAATTGTAGTCCCCGCAAGACATGAACGCTAATCCCTAAGGAAATATAGTCCACCTCTGACAGGGCATTAATTCCTAAGAAATGAGAGTCCGCCCAAATACAAACCTGCACAATAATCCCCAAGGACTTATAGTCCACGTCGGAATCGGACACCGATCCCTAAGGAGCTGCAGTCCACTCTGGCAGGGCATTAATTCCTAAGGATAATTAGACTGCCTACCTTCAGGACATGGAAATAATTCCTAAGGTATATAGTCCTGCGGAATTGGACCCTAATCCCTAAGGAGCGATAGTCCACCCCTGACAGGTCATTAATCCCTAGAGACTAATAGTCCCTACTTTCGGAAATGGACACTCATTGCTAAGGACTGGTAGTCCATGTCGGACTTGGATATTTATTCCTAAGGCCTGATAGTCCTCTTCGGACTTTCATTCACACTTGTAGGACTAACATTCCTATAAATCATAGTCCGGGGGACTATATTTCCTAACTTTGCACATCCCCCGGACTATTAAAACCAGAACTTAGTGTCTCCGGACTATGGCTACAGGGGACAATATCTCCTGCCACACTGGCAAAATAATGAAACACTGGGCCAGTATAAACCTCTTTCAAAACACATTTTGATGTAGTTTAAGGGGTTTGGCATGGCTGTGTTTAAATCATCTCTCAAGACCACTAAGGGTAGCATTGGGTTATTCCAGAAATTATCTACACCCCCACCCACCGACCCCCAACGATGATAATTCACCATTTCAAAATGAAATTCCCACATTTTCTGGACAAATAGTGTGGGGAATTCCTAGGCTGATTTGAAAAATCAGTGTGAGAATTTCCATGGCATTTCTTACCCATATGTAATCGTTAGGTGTTGGGAACAAGAGAG
This sequence comes from Ophioderma brevispina, assembly GCA_023653785.1. Classification (NCBI taxonomy): domain Eukaryota; kingdom Metazoa; phylum Echinodermata; class Ophiuroidea; order Amphilepidida; family Ophiodermatidae; genus Ophioderma; species Ophioderma brevispina. The sequence goes on from JAMKCH010005671.1 coordinate 37,933, forward strand.
CGAAAGGGAAAAACAGCCTCCTAAATGGTAGGATTCATTGTGAAAATAGGATTTTGTCAGTGTTTCCGTTTTAAAGGTCATGGAATTTCTGGAAGAGCATTTTGTTACAGTGAGCAGCCCATTCGCACAGTGAGACAGTGGCTTCTATAATCGCATGTTTTGAAAAGTTTTGAAATAATTTGATTGTGATGCTAGCCTGGATTTACTAACATTTTAAAAATTTGATACTTAATTTAATTTGTATAAAAATGAGATAGTTAATAAACCATTATATTATTTCACCTTTTTGAAAGATTGATTTTGCAGGTAGCCTGGTACTAACATTCAAAAAATGAATTATTTACTATTTGATTTTTTAATTTGTTGTTTTCTTTTTGGGTTTTTATATTTTTGTTAATTGACTACCACCTTTTTGAAATAATTTGAGTTTGATGGTAGCCTGGAAGCTAACATTACAAATTATTTTTACTTTTGATTTTTATCAAAATGCTAGTTAATTATTATCATAATGCTTACCACTTTTTGAAGAAAGTGAAAAAAATCAACCCCTCCCTTAGTTCTTAAACCTTCCTTTTCTAATTTTCTCATTCTCAAATGAGCAATCCCCAAAAGTATTCCGAAGTTGGTGTAAATGTTTTTTAAAAGTAATGATCTTCGTGAAAGGATCCAACCCAAAAACATGTAATAGATGCACTGAAGTACTCTTTTTACGTGCGGAATGGTTTTAGATCAGTGTTACTCTTAAAATTTCTTAAAAAGTGATCCAAGATGCACTCCAAAAAGCACGCTTGGTTAGTATGAGGCCCATATGTTGTTCAACCTTGAAAAAATTATAATAATAAAGGATTTTTGTATATTTATCGAAGGGGCTATATGTGAATTATTAAATGTATGGTCTTTGGCAGCTGCGTTTTGGTCAGATATTCAAGGTCAAAGGTCATGACCTTTATTAGGCATATTCATGGATCATATTCCTCAACAATTTGGTCGTAAAAACACAAATAATGAGGTGTTGTTTTTGTCTATACCAAGGTTTTTTTGGGGGGGGGGGGTTTTCAACAAAACCACAATTAGCATATAGGAAAAACTATCAAAAGCACCCTTCCTTGATTTTTAAAATAGTATTCACTATCTGATGATGAAAATTGTGCTTTAAACTTCGTTACCCCATAAACCATTTTAAAGGGTTGGTTAAGACCTCCTTGGATTACTGGTGCAAAGCCCTCTGACCCTTTTGATTTGGTACAGGTGGATTGGTATACGTCTCTTCTTTCCATTGATCAAAAACATAGCCCAATAGTCCTCCAGTTGACATCATAGTAATGTTTTTTAATGGAAAGTATAGTCATGGGAAACTTGATTTCTCCGAGTGTGCAAAAAAAATAAGCCAATTTCTATTTTGAGTAAAAATACAGGAATGTGTTGATTTGCTAGGTTTTTGGGGGTGACTATCGAAAGGAAAATCAAGTGGTAACATACACAAGAGAGGTTTTAAGTTGTGCATAAAAGATATTATTTTGATAGAAGTGAAAAAGAAAAATATTATAACTGGCGCAACCATCCCCTACTCCAAACACTGAAGTATGTTTACCACTACCAAAAGTAAGGTGGCGTGACAGATTAATTTGCGCTAAAATGAAAGCCAAATGATTGGTCCAAGATTAGAGGCAGCCATTAGGTTTCAAATTAGGCGTTTTAGCTGGCCGGATATAAAAAATGTTGGCAGTGGTTAACATTCCCACCTTACTCCCCAGGGAGGGGACGAATGGTTACCAGACCTTCAATGGTTTGACTTTGCCACTCATCTAAGGCAAAGGAGTCCCACTTAAGACGCTAACCTGTGACCTTCAAACACCCTGACAATGGTTGCGTTTAAACACCCTGACGGACGGTGGTTTAAGTGGGGGGGGGTGGGTCTCACCTCCTATCTCTTCGGGGGCGGGCCGGACTAACCGCGTGGCTCGTCACCACATAATCATCCTCGAGTTGTTCGCCTTTTTTCTGGCATTGCGAACTGGATCCCCGTGGTCAGTGCGACAATATGGAAGGTTGGGTGACATTAAACAAGGAATGGGGTTTGTGAATCAGTCCCAGACTATGCAGGGAGAGTCTTCGGCTATTCGGGTGGTGCCGAGCTTGGGACATCGGGTTTTGATCCGACTCCCGTGTTTCGGGTGTGGACAATGGTTTGCGGACAGTCTCCCATGAGGGTTCCCTAATAATCCAAGTGACAATGATTTAAATGTAATACAAATGAGTTTGTGCTTTGTTAAGTCCTAAATGGCATTCTGTTCGTGGGCTTTGCACCAACAATACAATTTCTTTAAAGTGGAAGCACTATACACAGCTTTTGTTTTTTAATTATTTATTGATCAAACCAAATCATCTGTGTGTGTTTCTAAGAAAACAGAAGAACATTACTCTTCAAAGTCATGTCTAACTTAAAAAATGTTTGCCAGATTAGTGTTTAGCAGCCAAAGTGGCCATACAATATTCTTGTTTAAAATTGATTACTTACTCACCCCTAAGTATTGTTGACAATAAAGGCATTGCTCACACTGTATTGATCATTTCCGCTACATTTTTCATCTTTATTTATTTACACTAACAATGACAACAATATGAACATGAATAAAAAGACATGCTTGGTTACATAACATACATGTAAACAGGCAATGAAGTGGAGGAGATGACCAAAAGGCCAAATGAGGCCAGCGGCTACCCCCTGATAAATAAATTATGTTGCCTTAATGAAAACTAAAGAAAAAAAGAAATGAAACAAAAATGACCAAAACAAAGTAGACAGGGACGAAAAACAAAACAAAAAAAAGAGGCAAGGTCCAGGATCACTGACAATTTATATTTGCTGATTAATGAGAGAATATTTACACTTTTTCCTGAATTCATTTAGATTTTTGCTATTTTTAATATTAGTAAGCATTATTCCAGAAATTTGGTCCGCATGACCTGACTCCTTTAGATGTTTGCATTTCTCGTTAGATAGTCGTGAACATTACATCTTATATTGAAATAGTCATTAAATGGATGGAATGTTACTAGTTTAATATTCGTACATAAACACACACAGTTCCAATTTCAAAATGTATACGTTTAGAATATTGAGTTCTTCAAATAATGCCTTACTGTGACATTTAAATACCAACATTTCTAGAGATAGCACTAATAAGTTCTTTCAACGTTAAGTTTTCGTCAATTATAACACCAAGGAATTTGGTTTTATCCACTATGGTAAGATTTGTACCGTCGAGTATAATTGTAATATTATTTCCATATTTGGCAGTGTTTTAACGAGTACCCATAACCATGAAATTTGTTTTGCTTGCGTTTACTGATAATTTATTGGCTTTGAACCATGGAGCTCCCTGTTAATTATATCTAACCTCCTATCAATTTTATTATGGGCATACAAGATTGTATGGTCATCTGCAAATAGGATAAATTCCAATATTGACGACGTTTTAAAAATATTATCGATATAAAATATGAACAAAAGAGACCTAATATTGAACCTTGGGGTACGCCACATCTTATATCTTTATGGTCATATTTACATGAATTATAATAAATAATGAAAGTGAACTTAGACTTAAGAATTGTTGAATATGAAGACATTGCCCACGCACTATTGATCATGAAGTACATATGGATTTGTTTTCAATCAATGACTTTCAATTTAATGTTACAATGGTGTTTCGTTCCAAAAATCGTATTTCTTGTTATCTTGCAATTTTGTAATCAATGCAAATCTAAATTTTTAGGCACTCTGTAGCTAGGATTTCAGTGCACAAATGTCGCTGTGACATGGCATATTTGATGAGCTGGTTTGCATAATCAATGCAAATAATGAAAAATACGTTATTATTATTGTTTATGCTCTGGATTTATTTGGCGTCACTACAAACGTTCCAGGTGATCGCAAAAACAGCCGAGACTGTTTCGAAAACCACCTTGCTATAATATCAATTACAAAATGGTCTGGAAATGAAATAATGTACAAATGTGAAGAAACAAACGATCTTGTCGTAACGACAAATTATGCAGCTTATGTCTTGACCACCCTGTGATAAAAAAAAACCGTTTTCCCACCTCCACCTGGTCTCTTTATCCTGTATCGGTTTCTTTTTTCATCCTGGTCATATTGATGCCCACTTACCCCGTCAATGCGGTGCAGCTGACGGGAAAGTGCGAGAAAACCGGCCCTCGAGAATTGCCTTTATTTACAACACTTTTTCTCGCTTTGCTAAACAGACACATCTATGTAAGAGAACACCTTTTTATCCCTTTCCGGACTTCAGTGGTAAAATATGCTAAAAAATGTATATTGTGAGTTGCAAAAGAAGAAGAATATATATACGAGAGCAATTAATCCATTGATGGTTTAGCATTAACACCAAACTTAACTTCGTTTGTTATATTTTATTGTTTTTGTTTTTGTTGTTGTTTGGCTGATAGCCATTCCATATAAATCTAAAATATATCAATATCCAACCCCTGAAAAGGGTGATACAAACCATTTAGTGTTATAGTTTTATATTTTGTTCGCATTGTAACGAAAATTGCATCACTAATAGAAATTCAATTCCATTAAAAAAAAATCCGCTTCAGTATGTAGATTCAATGTATTCTTATATACACATTTCTCCCAGTGTGTTTTAAAGACAACCAGACCAAATATCATAATTTAAACCTATCAACCTTGACATTAACCACTACAATAGTAACATTTGTTTTGAAAACAGCTGTTCCTAATGTTTATATTACATTTCATACCTTTCAGAAACACCTCAGCTTGACAAACTAGAAATGCATAAAACAAATAGCCACCGAGAGTATATGATTTTCAGCCTTGTTTATAATAATGTATTCCTACTTCGGGTTGAATTACCTTGTAGACGTATTTCCCGCGAAAAGCAGTGCATTAGGGCCACTCAAGACACTTTGTGCAATGCAGAAGCATAACTTACGGTTGTTTTTAGTTCATAATCCATTATAATTCCTCTGTCGTGATGTATGCGGAGTAATTACGTATCAACAAAATGAAAATCGAAACCTATATTGAGTTCTTCAGGGTGTGCGTTTAAAGAATTCTTAAAAATATGGATCTGAGGTTTGGAGCATAACAATGAAGATTAAGAACAGAATCAATGGGTGTTACCCCAATCCTTTGCGAAGAGTATTAAGCATCAGCTATTGAAATCATGCACAGAAGAGTGAGATATATGGAGACATTCCTTGTCGGAAAATCCGGAAAAACGGGCATCCAATTCGCTGGCCATTTACCTTTGGAGAACAGAAATAAAAAAACTGTGTGCCAGAAGGGGTACAATAATGGGGAAAGCACAAGCCTTTTAAATCACGAGTCAAAATATTTGAAATTTTCAGGAACAGCTTAGAAGTGAAGAATAAGTCTGTAGAATTCTCGTAGGTTATTTTTCCAAGCGAAAAAAAATCATAGAAAAGGAAGAAAAACAGCAGTGTCCAAAGATATGACCGGACAGTAATGATATGGCAAAATGGCGGCTATTTCAGTTTTCAAGGTCACATTTGTACTAGCTGTTAAAAGTTCCAAAATTGAATTTCTCATACACGAAAACATATAATTAGACACTTATATCTTAAAAATCGGTTTATATTAACAATTTGACCTTGACTGAAAGTGCATTGACCTTTGGACATTTTTGGCCATAGCGTCCTCATTTGAAGTCGGATCTATAACAAACTATACATTTTTAGATTCCGTATGATATGGCGAGTAATTTGACATGCATATTAATTCAATTGCGACAGTTCTCAATTTTTACCCCCGTGTTAACTTTGTTTTCCCCTTCCTCAAAATGCCGGAACATTGAAGCGGCAAGCCCAAGTCAAAACTTTCAACATCGATCAGGGAACCCCAAGACGCCTTCAAATCTTTGTCTCCATTAGTTTGGTCACGGGATCTACAGGATGTTCTTCAACTATGACTTTAAAAAATCCGATTTTATCCTTATTATGCTGCTTTTAGTCCTACAACTTGTGAGGTAATGGGCATGGTCATTTCACGAGTATTATGGAGATGTAAAAATAGAAAATTTGAACCGGCAAAATAATGAAACACTGGGCCAGTATAAACCTCTTTCAAAACACATTTTGATGTAGTTTAAGGGGTTTGGCATGGCTGTGTTTAAATCATCTTTCAAGACCACTAAGGGTAGCAATGGGTTATTCCAGAAATTATCTACACCCACCCACCCCCAAAGATGACAATTTCACATTTCAAAATGAAATTCCCAAACTTTTTGGACAAATAAGTGTGGGAATTCCTAAGCTGTTTTGAAAAATCAGTGTGAGAATTTCCATGGCATTTTTCCCATCATGTCATCTTTAGGTGTTTGTGAACAATGAGAGCGAAAGGGAAAAACAGCCTCCTAAATGGATAGTATTCTTTGTGAAATAGGATTTTTTCAGTGGTTCCGTAAAGTCATGGAATTTCTGGAATAGCTCATTTGTACAGGAGCACATTCGCACATGAGACAGGGCTAATCGCATGTTTTGAAAGTTTTTGAAATAATTTGATTTGTGCTGCTAGCCTGATACTAACATTTAAAATTGATTATTACTATTTTAATTTGTATAAAAAATTATACTAGTTAATAACCATTATATTATTTCACCTTTCTGAAAGGATTTGATTTTTGCTGGTAGCCTGGTACTAACATTCAAAATTAATTATTACTATTTTGATTTGTATCAAAAATGATGCTAGTTAATAACCATATAAATAACCATATTTATAACCATATTAATTTGCTTACCACCTTTTTGAAATAATTTGTTTTATGCTGGTAGCCTGGTCCTAACATTCAAAATTGATTTTTACTATTTTGATTTGTATCAGAATTAATGCTAGTTAATAATCATTATATAATGATAATAAAAAAAATACATTTTCAACCCCTCCCTTATTCTTAAACCTTCCTTTCTAATTTCCTCATTCTCAAAATGATAAATCTCCAAGTATTCCCAAAACATATAATTAGAAGCATTGAAGTCCTCTTTAGTGCGGGAATAGTTATAAATCGGTGTTACTCTTACCATTTCTTAATAGGTGATCCAAGATGCACTCCAAAAGGCCAATGCTTGTATCAATGTGGAGAACCTCATTTGAAAAATTATTTTGCACTTTTCCTTTAGTCATTTATCTGATTAGATTTTCAAATATTATCCTGATCGGGTTGTTACATTTACTGCACCACTTTGTCTGCTCCCAGTTGCATTCAGCGCTTGACGGCTAAATTACAGTATCACGTGCACGGAAAATTGGCTAATTAAAATCGGAAACTAACTTCTTGAGTCTTTCTCCCCCCGGAGGCTCAAGTCTGGTTACGCCCTGAGAATGGATGTTACCCCAAACCACTGCGAAAAGTTTAAGCAGCAGCTATTGAATCATACAGACTGTCCCAATAAAAATATCAATCAACTAAAAATTATAAAAAATATAAACTGGCATTTTTTGGCCAGATATTTGTGACTTTATTGTTGTTAGACGAAAAAATCGAAGCTAAATCCTCGCTTTTATATTCATCCAATTTGATGGACCCTATGCAGAGATATTGTCAGTTGAACACAAGAAATAAAATACCACTTGGCCCAGTTTCACCTGAAGGTTCAGAAACTAACAGTGTAAGCTGTAGCATCATTGTGTGGATTTAAACCACTTTCCAAACAATGAATTATTGTCACGATCAGAGTGAATGTATTTATGCATTGAACTAATCAATATATTATTGTTTCCAGTGAAAGCACCAGAAATTATTATGTTGTGGGTGAAATGATGGACTCACTGTCAGGGGGACAGTAATCATGAAATTTCATGGGAAAATTTGGCACCGAATTTGATGCTGAAACTAATGTAACAGCCTACAAGTCTGTTGAGGGACAAATTTGTGGACAATACTCTAATGTGGAGGGACAATTTACCCTTCCCCTATTCCCCACTGCCTCCAAGATGCCAGGGAGGAATATGATGAAGAAAGCAGTGTTCACAAAGAGTAATAAAGGAAAGGATGGTTGTGTTCAAAGATCTCAGTTTACTTTCAACCAGGGTGTTTTATGGTTCTACCTTTTACTGAAACCTGGAGTAAAGTTGAGAGACAACAAGACTGTTTGGAATTGAATTTCCCAATGCTACATGTATTTATTAGCAATTGCGACATAATAAAGTTATAAATTATGTTATATCACAAGAAGCAGCGCGTAATACCTATTTTTATATAAAGAATGTCTTGAGGGGGAATTCAAATAGACACTTTGTTATAATCAGGATACAGAAACTGGCCCAACAGGTTTTTCCACTGTCTCAGATAATTAGCCATAAACTCCTGAACAGACACCCAAATTACACCAACTAAAAATCTCATGAAAGCTGGAACACTCCTAAAAAGAATCAGTAAAGCTCCAGTTGAGATGAACTTAATTTTTTTGGCCAAAAAAATTAATCTTTATGGTATAGTTTTTTTTGGGACAGTCTGTATACAGAAGACTGAGGTATGGATATATTTCTTGTCGGAAAATCCGGAAAAAAACGGACCATCCCGTTACGCTGGCCATTTACTTTTGGAGAACATAAATAAAATGGCTCAGTGGTGGAATGTATTCATACAGATGATTAACTCTTATTGATAGAATCTGAAAAGCAATGGTCATCAATCAATCACATAAATCACCAGTGTTTCCAGCTTGGTCACTTGTAAGGAGGGATTTTAAAATAAAAATTTGCCATATTTTATTCTCAATCTTTAGTTTTGGTAGTTTTAATTGAAAAAAATCATTGAACACTCGTAAAAAATGTGAACACACGATGGAGCAGAGGTGATTTACATATGGCACCAACATTAAATTAGCCGTATTTTTTGCATTTGTTTAATTCTGCGTTGCTTCATTCATTAAAGTTAATAATCACTGGTGGCAGAAAACCATTTTTCATTTATATCTTCACGAAATATAATTGTTCTTTTGGTGATATATGCAGGTAGAATTTCCTCTCCGCGGTAGTTTTGAATAGCAAGTTTATAGTAGGAGATAAAACGATCGATAAAATGTACATTAACTGAACACTGAAGTACTGGACACTGATACGACGCATCTGCAGCAAAATCTGTTGCACAGTTTGTTGTCTGTTGGTGCCCTTTTTTGCATTTTTTCTCGTACTTTTTCTATTGCTGCGAAGAGCTTCCTAGTTCCAACTGTGTGCCAGAAGGGATACAATAATGGGGAAAACACAAGCCTTTTAAATCACGAGTCAAAATATTTGAAATTGTCAGGAATAGCTTAGAAGTGAAAAATAAAAGTCGTAGAATTCTCGTAGGTTATTTTTCCAAGCGAAAAAAAACATAGAAAAGGAAGAAAAACAGCAGTGTCCAAAGATACGACTCCCCATTGATTTGCGTGTTTTAGTAAGTGTCCGTACGGACCGGACAGTAACAAAATCACATTTTATCCTTATTATGCTTCTTTTGGTCCTATAAATTGTGAGGTAATGGGCATGGTTATTTCACGAGTATTCTGGAGATGTAAAAATAGAAAATTGAACCGGCCAAAATAATGAAACACTGGCCAGTATAAACCTCTTTCAAAACACATTTTGATGTAGTTTAAGGGGTTTGGCATGGCTGTGTTTAAATCATCTTTCAAGACCACTAAGGGTAGCATTGGGTTATTCCAGAAGAAGTTTTCACCCACCCACCCACCCCCAAAGATGACAATTTCACATTTCAAAATGAAATTCCCAAACTTTTTGGACAAATAAGTGTGGGAATTCCTAAGCTGATTTGAAAAATCAGTGTGAGAATTTCCATGGCATTTTTCCCCATCATGTCATCTTTAGGTGTTTGTGAACAATGAGAGCGAAAGGGAAAAACAGCCTCCTAAATGGATAGTATTCTTTGTGAAATAGGATTTTTTCAGTGGTTCCGTAAAGTCATGGGAATTTCTGGAATAGCCCATTTGTACAGGAGCAGCACATTCGCACATGAGACAGGGCTTCTATAATCGCATGTTTTGAAAGTTTTTGAAATAATTTGATTTGTGCTGCTAGCCTGATACTAACATTTAAAATTGATACTTAATTTAATTTGTATAAAAAATGATACTAGTTAATAACCATTATATTATTTCACCTTTTTGAAAGGATTTGATTTTTGCAGGTAGCCTGGTACTAACATTCAAAATGAATTATTACTATTTTGATTTGTATCAACAATGATGCTAGTTAATAACCATTATATTAATTTGCTTACCACCTTTTGAAATAATTTGATTTATGCTGGTAGCCTGGAGCTAACATTCAAAATTTATTTTTACTATTTTGATTTTTATCAAAATGCTAGTTAATTATCATCATAATGCTTACCACTTTTTTGAAAAAAAAATCAACCCCCTCCCTTATTCTTAAACCTTCCTTTCTAATTTCTCATTCTCAAAATGAGCAATCCCCAAGTATTCCTAAGTTGGTTGTAAATGTTTTTAAAAGTAATGATTTCTTGAAAGGATCCACACCCAAAAACATGTAATTAGATGCACTGAAGTCCTCTTTAGTGCGGGAATGGTTTTAGATCAGTGTTACTCTTAAAATTTCTTAAAATAAGTGATCCAAGATGCACTCCAAAAGGCACGCTTGTTAGTAGAGGCCATATGTGATTCAACCTTGAAAAAATTCTAATAAAGGACTTTTTGTATATTCTCGTAGGGCTATATGTGAATTATTATGAAAAAATTGTCTGGTCTTCTGGCAGCTGCGTTGGTCAGGTATTCAAGGTCAAAGGTCAATGACCTTTATTAGGCATATCATGGATCATAATTCCTCAACAATTTGGTCTAAAAACACAAATGAGGTGTCTATACCAAGGTTTTTGGGGTCAACAAACACAATTAGCATATAGGAAAATGATCAGATGCACCCTTCCTTGATTTTTAAAATAGTATGCACTATCTGCATGAAATTGTGCTTTAAACTTCGTCCCCCTCAACCATTTTAAAGGTGTTGGTTAAGACCTCCTTGGATTACTTAGTTGCAAAGCCTCTGACCCTTTTGATTTTGGTACAGGTGGATTGGTATAAGTCTCCTCTTTCCATTGATATCAAAAACATACCAATAGTCCTCCATTTGACATCATAGTAATGTTTTAATGAAGTAATAGTCATGGGAAACTTGATTTCTCCGATTGTTGCTAAAAATAAGCCAATTTCTATTTTGAGTTAAAAATACAGGAATGTGTGATTTTGCTAGGTTTTTGGGGTGACTATGAAAGGAAAATCAAGTTTGTAACATACACAAGAGGTTTTAAGTGCATAAAGCATATATATTTTTGATAGAAGTGAAAAAGAAAAATATAATAAGGTGGCAACCATCCCCTTACTCCAAACTGAGTATTGTCTACCACTACCAAAGGTAAGGTGGCGTGACAGATTAATTTGCGCTAAAATGAAAGCAAATGATGGTCCCAAGATTAGAGGCAGCCATTAGGTTTCAAATTTAGGCGTTTTAGCTGGCCGGATAAAAAAATTGTTGGCAGTGGTAAACATCCCACCTTCCTCCCCCAGGGAGACGAAGGTTACCTCAGACCTTCAATGGTGGACTTTGCCACTCATCTAAGGCAAGGAGTCCCATTCAGCCTACCTGTGACCTATCAAACACCCTGACAAGGATGCGTTTAAAACACCTGACGACGGATGAGTTTAGTGGGGGGGGGTCTCACCTCCTATCTCTTCGGGGCGGTGCCGCTGACTAGCCTCCGTGGCTCGTCACCCCATAAACGTCCTCGAGTTGTTCGCCTTTTTTCTGGCATTGTGGCACTGGCTCCCCGTGGTCAGCTGCGACAATATGAAGGTTGTGACATATAAACAAGGAATGGGGTGTAATCAGTCCCAGCCTATGCAGGGAGATTCTTCGGCTATTCGGGTGGTGCCGAGATTAGGACATCGGGTTGATCGCCTCCCATGTTTCAGGAGTGGACAATGGTTTGCGGACAGTCTCCCAGGAGGGTCCCTAATCACAGACACAGCCAAAAGTCAAGAGGGCCACCATTCGGTGGATTGGCAGCTCTACTTGCCGTTTGCCGCACAATCGTCTAGATGTGGACCGTCCACACGTGGATCTGTTCGCCTCAGTCATGAATCGTCAGATTGTGGCATATATTAGGGGCATACTCTTGGAACCCAGATCCCCGGGCAGTCAAACGTGACGCCATGGCAGCGGACCGGACAGGATTGATAGCCTATGCTTGATCATAGCTTCTCCTGGTTGCCATGACCCCAAAAGTCCTCGAGTGGCTCTGTCTCGAGACTGCCTGATCCTGCTGGTAGCCCATTATGGCCCCGGCAGCTGTGGTTTCCCAGGCCGCTAGATCTGCTGTAAGGGAACAGATCCATCTTCCAAAGGGAGGGGGCTGGTAAAGGGTCCTCCAGCGACGTGTTCGTCCCAGAGGTTATACACCACTAACTGGCTGCCGTAAGGATCAAAAAAATTCTTGGGTGGACTTACTTTCTTGCATGCATCTGAAAAGGGCTTTAAAAAGTCTTGAAAATGCACAGTATATTAAGAGAAAGTGATGAAATTTCACGATTGACTGGTAGACTGGTATGTTTTCTCAAACTAAGCGGCATTTGGACAGTGGACTTTGTAGGAAAATTTACTCAGCGGTAATCAATTGCACATCGAGTTGCAAATACTAGCTTGGCGACTATAGAGAATCTTGGGTTGCCGGTCTGATCTCGGGCAAGTTTGGTGATTCGTTAACTAAAAATTTTTCGTCATCATAGGTGTTCAAAATTTGGTTATTTCGGGATTTCAGATGTACTTTGGGGTGATGTTGTGGATTCCTTGTGAGAGTTTTAAATTTTAAATGTGAAAGAAACATGCCCCAAAGTTGCCATTTCCCCATAGACTACTGTGATAAGTGAGTTGCTTAGTAATGTGTAACCTATAGAGAACCGACATGATCTTATGTCGGTCTCATTTTTCCGAAGTTTTTGACCTTTCATACTCAGTCTTTTAATTGACGATATGTAGTACGTGGTTGCACTTGAAAAAAGTGATTTTTCCTTTTGCGGTATGCATGTGCATTGGGACCTATATTTTAGGTAGGTGAGCTCAGGTAGTAAGATTTTGGTGATTCGTAATTAAAAAGTTGTCTGGCATCATATGTTAAATTTGGTTATTTTTTTTAATTTTATTATTTTGTTTATTTAACACTTTTTGTGAGTTTTAAATGTGAAGAAACATGCGCAAAGTTGCCCTTTTCCCATAGACCTAATGTGATATAAGTGAGTTAGTGGTGTGTACACCCGAGTGCACCACCCATGCTCCTAAACCGTATGATGAATTTCTGAGGACTGTACACTGAGGTGGGACTTTCTGAACAGGCTGCCCCGCTCACTGTTCAGCCAAATTCACTAGAGCATCAAAGGATTTAACAGCATGGTGTGCCGATAGAAGTTCGCTCCATGCAATTTATGGACCCGTAGACCAGGTTGGCAATTCCTCAAGGAGTCTTTCAGGAGTGGGTTTAAGTGTCCTGACTGTCCTTAGGTCCGAGTAGTTTCTTTTTTTTTTACCGAAACACTGGCCATCAGGCCAGACCCGTAAAGGCTCGGTGATGGCAATGACGGTGTCTTCAGTCCCCTCTTGTCCAATCTGGCAAAGAGTATGTTTACGGATTGTCCCCGGTTCGCAGCCTTGGTCCGGAGTGGGATTTGTGATTGGTCTTGCAATTCTTGACGTCGGAACAGTTTAAACCCAACCGAAAGCTTAAGTCTTCTGGAACTTCCTAGTACTAGCTGTGGCTTGTGGCTGTGGCTTGTGGCCATATGGAGTTCGGATATACATGCCTTGTCTATGGGCGAGGCCCACCACCACTTTGAGCGCAAGGAGGTCTCTATTCTTCCACATGCAGGCTTTTTGGCCAAGAGTCAGACTCTTTCTTTTACCCCGAAACCGGTGTTTCTGCCATGTCTCACCATAGTTGCAGACCGGGGTTGCGGACAGCTCAGAAAAGCCTGCAGCAAGGGACACATTGAGCTAGCAGTCATCTGAAATGCACACAAAAACACCATGATTGGTTGACTGGCTTCTTGGTAGGGCATATGATGTTCGAGCTCACGCTTCCTCCTGGGCATTCTATAAAGAGGCCTTCATCCCAGACATTTTGGACAATGTCGGTTGGAGTTCTACTTCCACCTTCCAACTTCTATTTGATGCATGTGCTAGTCAAAGGGGTAGGGGTGTCGCCGTCCAATCGCTCTTGGCTGATCGACCTAGCATCTTCACCCAGGAGCATTAGACGACTATGGGTGGGGCACTGACAGGGGTTGCGTTGGCGTTGGCTACCTTCTGCGACCTTCTTCCGTCACCGATTAAGCCATGCAGTGGTATTCTGTGCAAAAGTAAGGTTGTGGAAGGAAGCTAGCACAGCGTATTTCCCTCTCATAGTGAGAGAGCGATAACTTGAGTATGATACCTACCTTCCACGACCTTATGGCGCTCACGCAAGTTGTTATTCTCCACCTACAAGAAGGTCGTTGGAAGGTTTTGTCTGACTTGTTTTTTGGGTTTTTTTAAACATTTTGCGGAAGGGAGAATTACAGCGCCGCTTGATGTGGTCTGTGATATTTGGTGCGTGCCATGTCCCGATTATTTCGGGAGTTGGCTCATTTAGCAGTGGTAATGGGGTTTTTAATAGTACCTAAATGAAATATTTATGCAAAAAGGTCTATCACTAGTACAACACTAGTAAATCACGTAGGACTCATCAGTTCGAGGATCTGCCCAAGAACAATATTCACTGATTTGACAATAATATTGTAGCTATTAAGGTCAAATATTGTTGTTTAATATTTGTACAGACTGACGAATTGGCTAATTTATGTTGAGAAAAACTTGTAAAAATTCGGATTAAAAGTGCTTTCTATGATGAAAAACAATCATGGCTGCATTTGTAAGCCTAAAAAATGTGTTTTTTTTTATTGACTCTAAAAACACGGGTATAGACACCACCTTTTTGCTTTTAGGCCAATTGGCTGAGCAGCTGTGACCCATCACATGCCTTATAAAGTCATTGACCTTTGACTGAATATCTGACCAACGAAGCAACTAGAAGGCCGGACAAATTTTTACATAATTATTCATATATAGGCCTACTTAGGGGTTTACCATGGCAAAGTGTGCACTTATGTGCTTGGGCTCCTGCCCATTCACTTTTCCAGGATTACTTGCATTTTCTGCTATATGTAGAACTATTTGTATGTACATGTACTTTGCTTTGTTGTTATTTATATTGTATTTTTTGTATTTGCAAGTAATTCAAATAAATATTATTATTATTATACCAGGATATACAAAAAAGTCCTTTTATTAGAATGTGTTCAAGGTTACATAGGACATGTGTCACATTAAGCCTCTACTATTACGGTCCTCCCTCAATTTGTTATTCTCCACCCTCAAGAAGGTTGTTTGAAGGTTTTGTTTTTATTTTTTGTGAGAACAACATTTGGTGCAGCAAGGGCGAATCACTGCGCCCTGTGATGCAGTTTCAGGAGTTGGCTTATTTCCAACAAGTGGTAACGAGGCTTCTGATGTTGTCCAAATGAAATATTTGTCAAAGAATGGTTAATTAGTTATCATCGATATCCACTGATTTTACAATAGTATTTTGGCTGTTTTCATTATAGATTATGGTCAATGTTTTGGTTTATTTGATACTTGTACAGACTGACGAATTGGCTAATTTATGTTGAGAAAACGTGGAAATGTTTTGATTAAAAGTGCTTTCTATGCTGAAAGATAATGATGACATCATTTGTAAGCCTCAAGACTGTTTTTATTGTGTTTATTGACCCCCAAAACATGGGTAAAGACACCATCTTTTTGCTTCTAGGCCAATTGGATGAGCAGTTATAACCCATCATAGGCCGTATAAAGGTTGTTGACCTTTGACCTTGAATATTTGACCAACGCAGCAACTAGAAGGGGGGACAATTTTTTTGGTAATTATTTATATATAGGCCTATCAGAATATGCAAAGAGTCCTTTTATTAGAATTTTTTCAAGGTTGTAGACGTGTCATATTACGCCTCTACTATGTATCAATGTGGATAACCTCATTTGAAAAATGGTTTTGCACTTTCTTTATGTCAACTAATTATCCTGATCAAGTTTTGAAACCTAGCCTAATGTAGAGCTTTGTGATTTCCAAACTCCCAGAAAGCTGAAACCACTATATTTGTGGAATATTGTGTTCAGAAAAGTTGCAAACGAGTGAATATTAACTTGTAAATGCCATAAGAAATGTCTAATTACAGTATAAAATAACTTGATGTGTTTATTTGGTGAATGTTATGTTGCAAATAAAATCATGGAATGTATCTTTGAAGTCTCTCGTTCAGTATTTAATTTCTCTTTCTCATCCATTTTCTCATCCGAAGCGCAAAGAAAAGATGCAATTTGGAAATAAATATCGAAATAAATTACAAGACAGATAAGGGCTTTGAGGAATTCGAACTTGTACAAGAAAGGCTATCATGACAGACAACTTATTGCACCTAACTGTATGCATTGGATACGCAGTATGGATTTATTAATGGCGTTTGGCTCTCATTTAGTCGATTCATATTCTTTATCTGAAATCAATCATGTTTCATAAACGCAGTTATCCTGATAGTTCGATATTCTTAACCGCTCGACAATAAATCGCTTTTTTCCCCTTCGATACGCTACAAACCGCACATGACCTAGTCAATCATTAATGTATTCAATTCGTACCGTCCTTATCCCACAAGCTCTGATACAATTTGCGCTACAATTATCTTACATAATATGAATAAATAAGATGATAGAAATGGGCAATAAAATACAATTCATTTCATCTCATCTATGTAAATGCTGAATTTTAAAGTATAATAGGCTACCATTCTATTAATTTATAAACCTGATGTTAATGCAGTATCTTTCAATGTTTTTAATGGTGCATACACGTGATGCCCTGTTCATAAAAAACAAAAAATTTTAAAAGGTGATGATATCTAATAAAAAATATATCTTCTTTCAACGGGTTAGCAGAACTGAAATTTGTATGTCTATGGTGTTAATTATGTGCTATTTGACAAGTTTTCACTTTTTCTTTTTTGTTGAACAGGTATCCTTCCCTGAGGATGCCGATCCTGTGATAGGGTTTTAAGGTGGATTCTTTAATTGTTTACCATACGGAATAGTGAGGATGATGTCCCTAGTTGTTGCACTTGTTCTCACAAGACAACGGGGAAGACCTATCAACAGAAGTATGATGAGCGGGTAAGAAATTGTTTTTTTAAGTTTACACAAAATCTACCAAGTTAGGTCCAGATGTAAACAACGTTGTTATCTAGCAGTGACTAATTAACGGTGCAACGAGAGATTTCAAATAACAGGTGGTCCCTAAAAATCGAAAATTCAGATTTTTGCACTGGTTTAAAGTTTAGTTTTTCTAACAAAAATAATCCCCATCTGAATGATTAAGCTGAGAACCTGTTTCTGTGGTACCAAAATTGTGAATTTCTAATTTTCCATAAGGAGCAAATACGAATTCAGCCTATGTTTTTATGAAATATAGCATATACAAACCACCTTTTGTTTTCATTTACGTTATTTCTGTAGACCAAATAAAAGGTAGGAAATCTATTTGCATGTCTAATCTATATGAATCGCTACATAGGCACAGAAAAAATGGACGACTTGAAATCTCTTGTTGCACCTTAATGTCAAGATTTTCATTCTTGTTATCATTTTAGGTGAAGAAAGTTTATCTGTGGTGAATACCAATTACCATTGTGGTAGTTGATAGTTGATAGTTGGGGGGGTGCGGGACTTAAAAAAAGTGGACTTTTATTATTTGAACACTCATCACTCAAACAGTTGACTTTCCTTATCACAATTTCTCTAATTCTGGACCTTTTTAATAATCAAAACATCAGCACAAAGTGGACATTTTGCCCCTTTGGTGAATTTGGGGTGCAATACCCATGCATGCATACAGATCTGACTGAAATTCACGTTGAAATTTGGTGGGGGCACTTTAAGTAATGGGAAATGACAGTTTATCTACTAACTCAGGAAAGACTATTTACCATTTTCTTCTTTTAGTATTTTCAAAACCTTGATATTTATTATTAAGGTATTAAATATTTTGAAATATCTTTACCCCATAAAGTCCCAAAACGCAATTTTTGGTGTTTCTTATTCTTCATATAATTCTGTCTTTTCCACTAGTTGCTTGAAAACCTATCTGAACGGGGCTTTTTGTGGCCAATCGGCATCAGCAATGCACAGCTGTTTTTGACCACATACATGAAAGAGTACGACAGGAATAGGGTGAGTTTGTTGCAATATTATACAGTCAGTAATTACAGTTGTTGACACATACTGAAATAGTATGACGGAATAGGGTGAGTTTTATTACAATATTTACCAGCAGTAATACACTGTTTTTTTGACACATCCATGAATAGTAATGACAGTAATAGTGTGATTTGATTACAATCTTTACCAAAGCAGAGGCGTAAATCCCGGTGGATGGTGGATATTCCCCCCCCCCCATATTTTGATGAGGGGGATGGTCAATGCGATCATCCCCAATGTTGATGCCTGTTCATGAGAGGTTTTTGACCAAAAATAACCTCATATTTTACCATTAATGGCTCTTTCCAGCAAACCCCATTTTTCATTCAGAACTTTTCAATCAACCAATGCCCCCCATGTCACATAAATTTTACGGGCCACTGACCATCACGTAATGCCACGTTGTTGACCACATACATGAAAGAGTAGAACAGGAATAGGGTGAGTTAATTGCAATATTTACCATCATTAACTCAACAGGTTGTTTGGACAACTACGTGAAATAATATGACAGAAGTATGGGAAGTTGATTAGAATATTTACCATCAGACTGCACCAAGGTTTTTTGTGACAACAGTACATGAAAGAGTATCAACAGAAAGGTGGCGATTGATTACAATATTTACATCAGTATGCACAGCTGTGTTGATGACCCATACATGAAAGAGATGAAAGGAACTAGGGGTCTGAGGTTATACAATTTTTTACCACAGGTGCGGTAACAACCATACGGGTCCATACTTACAAACTACATCATCATCTTCTCACATTTTTTTTGTTTTACAGTCATATAGTACTTGCCTATTTATTTAGTAAATGAATACCAATAAAGTAAAATAATCCATATTACATGCTATGGCAATGTGTGTAATGCCACATTTTCATATAAAATGCCATGATTAGTCTCGAAAACTAAAATTAGTGGATTGATTATTAGCTGCGTAAGTCATTGGATCATATTTAATGCACTTTTTCGGTTTATAAAATTACAATTTCTTTACAGTACATTTGAAATCTAATAAAAATTCGGGAGCGACACTGTCATTTTACAATGTTCTATCACTTTCTAAACCTAGGCATTTTTCTGTCCTCTTCCAACCATACACCTAATGACGAAATGAAATGGATGCGGAATGTACGGCTTGATACATTATTGTAAACCAAGTAGTATGTCCCCAAATGACCCGGCAGTTCAGTAAAACTGCTGCTATTATGATCATTCTTGTTGGGAACCACTCATTTCAAATCAATACATTCCAATGATTCTGAATCTGATTTCTGAAAATATGCGTAACTGGTTTTTTGGAAACAAAAAGAGTTGAAAAAATGTCAATATCTGAGCAGCTCTCTAGCGTGGTCTTAAGGGATCACATTAAAGGTGCATGTTCCGATCGTCTTGGGACAAACCCATGATTAAACCAATGGAACAGTGGCCGGTATTTTTTTTCATTGTCATCCAGAAATATGAGCCCTCAAGTCCATTTCAAATCCTTATTATAAACAAAATCACCTTTAATGTAGTTACAATCAAAAATTAGCACAGTATTGAATAGTTCTTTTCATATACGCATTATCAGATTGCTTCTAACCTAAAAACCACCATTAGTAGCTTTCGCACGGTATAAAACTCAATGAACGGGGCAATATGTTAATGCCAGCACTCAACATATCCAAAGTAGAGACACAAATAAGACATAAATCGGGACACAGCACATTTACAAAGGAATCTCTTTGAAAAGTAACACCTAAGAAGCAAATTGCAAGATGGGAATGACATATGAATCTCCGGGCCTGTTTTATGCTAACAATGTGCAGGCACAACCAGGTCGTATGTGAAGTCTAGACTCTCCCAAAACTAAAGGCAAGAGAGGCTTAGACCTATTATTATCGACAGCCTATCAAAGAGACCCACATCATCAATATCCTGAGCAGTTTGCCATATATCCCGGTTAGTTTCTGTTTTTCTATCTTTGCGCAAGAAATAGCAATATTGGTTTCTTTGGTATTAAGATTTGAATGAAGAAATGTTTACTGATTGCTAAAATGCCCTGTGCAGTACCAGACTACTGAACATTGAGGATGTTCCTGAAAATGAAACACCTGTTACCAGAAGAAATAATTTAGTTTCAATCTCAGTGATAGGTCAAGGCTAAGCAGCAGTTGGGGCTAACCATAGCTAAACTACCACGAGATAATTTTTCATCTCCTATCAAACTTCTTTGACAAAAATACTACTATGTTGGCTGCATTGAAAGTCCCCAATCTTCAGGCAACAGAAAAACAACTTATTTTCTACAGGCCCAACCAACCCAATTGATGGCGTTTGTTTTGTTTCTAATTTGCTACTATCATGTAAAATCCGCTAGCTGATTTTGACAAAAATGGGATTGCTTTTTAATAAAAAGTAAGGAAAGTGTCCTGCTCCATTTTGAACAGTTTTGTGGTCATCATCAATAGTTTTCAATCATTTAGGGGCAAAAAGAGGTTGGTTTATACAGGTATTTCCAACACTGTTACAGAGTGGTTCAACACAATCAACAATTCTCTGCATCCGATGCCCATCCAGATGTATTTTTATCCTGTTTAGCCACTCTTGCAGGATTCAATATACGTATTTTTTTTTTTAACAGATTTTTGGTCATTTGTAAAATTTGTTCTGCATAAAAATGCTCGAACACCAAACTTACCCTAACTTGAAAGGCTCTGTCCCTTTTTTTAAAATTTTTTTTTTCATAACTGAACACATCTCATCATGTCAATCATCAATAGTTATCAATTTTGGTCAAACGAGTCAACTCCCTTGCGCCATTCTCTTTCAGAAACCACAAATAGTTGGTACTAGATTCTCGTAACTTCGTTACATACTGTATAAATTGTAGCTTCCCACAAAAAGTCAATATTCTCTAGCACGGGTAGTAGGTTTTTAGCCTCATAACTCCGAAATTATTGTAATGGCAGAGATGTACGTGTTCCGAAATTTCTGGAATTTTTTTGGGGCCATACAAAACTTAAAAAAAAACTTTCCAGTAATGTTAATGTTTTTTTTCAATATTCTGGAGATCAAGGTGTGTCCATGCATACCCAACGTCACAACAAAACCCAAGTGTTAAGTACAAATTTATTTTTGAGAAGGGGTCTTGTACCCTAAAATACGTTCCCTGGAGTTTCACTGTATGCTTATCACTAACTAAAATATTGCGCCCTTTCGCGTCACATTTGAAATTTTGTATTTTTCAGGTCTAAATTTGAGACGACTCCTCCATTACATCTTTCATAATGATACACAAGCCAAATATCAGCATAGTAAAACCATTATAATAGTACAAAAAACTTAGAAAGTACCACACCAAGTTGGTTTATAAATTGCAGCTTGATAAAGTGGAAAATCAGGGGTGTGACATTCTTCATGATTTTTCCTTGCACTGTTCAGGACTTAGTTTATGTTCAAATAATTTCCGCACTTTATTTGCATTTCAGCCCGATTTTAAGCATTTTAGGTCATTTTTACGCTAGTGATTACTGTACAATCAGGACAGGATTTTTTACAAATTCCAGGATATTTTCCACAAAACTTCATCACCCCCCCTGGAAAATGAATTGAGATGAATGTGATAAGTCAAAAGACTATTCTATGCAATTCACGGATTTAAAAGCCTCACAAATGCATTGTAACTCTGTGCCATAAACGTGACTCTTGACTTCAGTGAGATCGGAAGATATTTGAAAAATGCCTCCCAATCTCGATTCCACCTCAATGGCAATACCATTTTCTGTCATTGTGCATCATCGTAATTCAGGGTAATTGCTATCACTCATTTCTCAGTTTTCAATGAGATCGGAACTGAATCATCAAAGTATCCTCTTGTTAAACCTGCATGAACACGCAAATAGATTATATGCCAAAGAGCTTGGACATCCTTGCACAATAGATACAACATAACTTGTTCATTAATGTGTTTGTAAAGTTGTTTCATTCAAATAATTTTAACTCAACACATGAGGCCAGGGCACTCACAATTAGCTCATACAGAAGGAACTAGTAAATATTAAATAACATATTCCATTCACTTCTAGCACAGATGGCACTATTGGTACGTAGAACTTATTGTTTTCGTATGGTCAGTTATTATTAGGAGAGAGCAGAACTGACAAATGACACAAATGACACTACTACCATACCATTTAAATCTACTATTAGAAAGCTTGGACATAAGTGAGGCCTCCAGGAACATAACGTTATTCAGGCTGACTGTCAAACTCAAAACTCACTCCGTCACTCACTCACAACAACGCATAACACTCCACACTCACTCACTCACGGATCACTTGTTGAAAAGTTTTCTTTTATGTTATGGACAAAAAATGCATTCCCAAAGTGTGTT
This sequence comes from Ophioderma brevispina, assembly GCA_023653785.1. Lineage (NCBI taxonomy): Eukaryota > Metazoa > Echinodermata > Ophiuroidea > Amphilepidida > Ophiodermatidae > Ophioderma > Ophioderma brevispina. The sequence goes on from JAMKCH010005671.1 coordinate 60,742, forward strand.
GAACACACTAATAGCTTAACACCCACACTTTCCTATCGCGGGCCAATTGGTAACACATGTAATAGCTATCAAACAAACTGTACAGTAAGTCCAGCAATACCCATGATCAGTTTACATGCCTTTTCTAAAATCTCACCAGAGTGAGAAAAATGCGACCCGGTTTGCACTTATATTTTGTCTCCTCAAAAAGTATTAATACGCTAACCTTTTTTAAGAGTAATACCAGCAGGCCAAGTAAATTTTCAAAAGTATTCAGAATTTTTGTACATGTGTCTCATTAGAGTAACTCTGGGTAGTGGAACTATACTGTGTATGGTAAACTCCAACATTCTGTTCTCTATGTGTTCATTCAATAAAAACGAATTTTGTACATCCCGAATAGTAATATCAAACAAGCTCGCTGAGAAACATCATTCCATATTAAATAGCTGGGAAATGCTATGTACTTGTTAACACTCATGCATTAGCTATTCCGTTGGTTCACGCAAGTGAAGTTAGGATCATTTTCATGTGTTTGTACTTTTTCATAATGGACAGCCAGAAATTTCACATTTCCAGCACTGCTATTGAATTAGGATCGGGGATCTAATTACAAAATCCTTACAACTCATGCACACTTTTGAGCATTGCCATTCACAAGACAATAATATACCAACACAACTGTGCACTCATAAATTTGAAAATTGGGGACGATCTTTAAAAAAATCATTGCTTTAAGGAACCTATCCCAAAATCAACAGAAAGCTGATTCTATATTTTACCTTTAATTTCCTTTGATTGACTGGAAAGGGGTTGATGGGTAAGCATGCATGTCTAATCATTGCATGCATCAGCTCTGATTAACAGATTGAATAAAATGCAGAATTATGTATATCAGGTAATCTGGGAACAGCTTCTAAGCAATTCACCTGTTTTCTGCTCAACAAAATGTATGAATATGAAAATTGGCCAACTTCCATGTATTAATTCTAGTACTCATATATATTTTGCATCCATTATAGTAAGGGTATACTGAATAATGTATAAAACATTTTCTGTGTCAAGTAATAAATAGGGTTTATTCACCTGCGGGATTGAGTGTGCATCCATAGTGGATGGAGAGCATTCAATATTGACAAAAGACAACTGTGTAATTGATATTTTCTCATTGGAAAGCATGAAGTATCCACAACTTGTGGTCGAGGAACAAATGCTCAAAGCTGCTCAAGGAACAGATGTTGACTGGCTGAATATTCTTGAAAACACAGAAGTGGGTTCACTTATGTTAACCTACTCAATCTTTTTAATGCCAGAATTACCCTGTTCCCTCCAGGACTGCTAACTGTCTAACTGTATAAACAGCTTGGCCCGAATTTCAAAAAAGATGTGTAACATAACAATCGAAGGGGTGGGCGCTTGTGAGTTGAATGTTTTTAGACTGGTTTTGACAGAGTATGTGAAAATTCTGATTAGTAGAGTATATAAGCAATAAGTTCACAAGTTCTTTAACAGATTATGTGTCATGTTGATTCATACATTTTTAAATACAAACCAGTCAATTGTAAATTTGAGGCTTAGCACTTTACCACTCTTGGATTACATGCTAAAACTCTCAGTTTCTAGAAGCAAAAACACAGATATTTCAATGAAAAATGCAACTCTAGGGATGGGCATTCCAGATTAATATTCTATTTCTCGATGAATCTGTGGATTTTCAATTCATCAGCAGTAATATAATGCTAACCACTGTGTTTTCTAGCAGAAGTTGTAATATTATTATTGATGTTACTGGTGATGTTTATACGCAATTTTCCTAACAATGAACTGGTGATTTTTCGGGTGATTTTTTGTAAAAAACCATTTCACAACACTAGCTTCAGCATGTGTTTTTAAATTCAATAATTCAAAACCAGTAACAAGTCGGGGTCGGAAAAACAAAAGGAGCGGGTTAGCAACTTTATAAACCCTACCCCCATCATTATCATTCAACGAAACCAATGCTTTATATTTGAAGTAGTGAGATGCTTAAGTACATTCCTTACAAATTATGAAAAAATGTTCTCTTTTTTTAAAGTGCCGAATGTTGTTTCTTTTGGACTGTGGTATAATATGACAATTTGATGCTTTTACCTAGTTCAAAATAATATCCCCTCAGCTACCCGCCCTATCTTCACGATAATGTTTAGCTAAACATTTAAGCAATGTGGAATCCTAAAGTTTAGCTTAGACTACACATTTTCATATGAGCATTTATTATTTCTATAGTCTTATTCCATTAAAGGTACATTTTGTTGGCACTATTTAAATCTCGTAGACATACAATATGCTGAAGCAAACCTCTAAACTATTTTCTTAGAACCTCATGAAAATTTTACTAAACAAACTGTAAATCCATTGTGGAAAGGGGTACCATGGAGCAGCCGCAAAATCTTTCATATCTAACCTCATTTCGTTCACCAAATTCCTTCATTTTTTCCAGCATCATGAAAACATCCACGTTCGTCACATTGAATAACCAGGTCAGGGTCAAATTTTGTTTGTTTTTTTTTGGTGCAACAATTTTTTTATTCACTTTATATAAAGCCTGCATATTCATTATTATTCTCTGTTCATAGAAAATAATTTACATTGGTGAAAATTAGAATTTATCATGGCAATACAACACACCATGTAACACAAATGATTTGTTTTATACAACTGATGCTCATCTTGCCCATAGACTTTTAGAATTATAAAATGGTTCCATCTTGTCCATCTTGTCATAATGATTAAAAAAAAAAAAACCAAACAAACAAATGAATAATACTCCAGAATTCATAACATTATAGGTCCGGCACTTATATACTAAAAGCCTGCAATTCCTTATTATTAATCCTGTTGGTGAACAATAATTTTCCACATTAATTTTTGGTGGAAATTGATGATTTACACACATTGGAACACCGTAATGAAATTGCTACCGAGTGATCTTGATCATCTTGCTGAAAAGATGCATGCCCTTCCATATTGGTCTTCCTTTGACTGAAATTTAATTGAGGGAGTTTGATACAATAGGGGAGATCATATTTTAACAGAATAAGCCCCATACTATATATATATATTCTGTAAAATATGTAGGGTGATTAGCTATCTATCGACCCAAGGTTTTTTAATATTGTAACATGCTTATCAGTGTCAAAATGATTCCTTTTTTTAGACACCATTTTAAACAGTCTTTGGGGCTGTCTTTACAGAATAAGCCTAAATACTATAGCATATTCTATTATATGTTAATTAGGGTGACTGGCTGTCTCTAAGAATGGATTTTTGTTTTTGTTTTGTCTGTTTGTTTGTTTTGTTTTGTTTTTTTTTTTTGCTTATCATGTCCCAATTGAACCATTTTTTTAGACAACTTGTTTGTAAGGGTCTTTGGATGATGTGCTGTCTTTAATATTGGCTTTGTGGGGACTTTTTTTTCCCTTTTCAAACACAAAAAACGCACGTCCCTATAAAAGATTAAAAATGTCCCATATGTGTATCCTACTCCCACATGCACACCACACACATACACAACAATTTTCCACAAGCATTCAGGCCAGAAAATGAGGAGATATTTGAAATAGCAGCCGAGTGATTTGTTCTTCATTACTTACAAGGAGAACTGGTGTGAAGTTCGCCTGTGTGTGTTTTTCAGCACCTCCATTCTGTAAAATTTTTGATGCAGTTAGCTAGCGACTATTACAGCTATACTTTAATTACTTGATACATCATCCCTAAGCAATGACATTATACAGCTTCTAAATGTTTGAAACTATGTACAATTGTTGAAAAGGTAGTTAAAGATACCCCCACCCTAAACGATTACAACATATTCCTGTTTCATTAGAAATGGCTATCACCATCAGTTTTAATTCCAAAATTTCATTTTAAAATCGCATACCATTTTAATGTGAGCAGTAAAAGTCATTACGTGGAAACCTATTTTCCAGCTTACTGTAACCAACATAGCCTGTAGCAGCATAAAGGGTGAACTGAGGTCGTGAAAATATTTTTGCAGAACATGCGATAGGAAAAATACAAGCTTTCCAATGTTCCCCAATCTCAAGTTTGATGGTGTGAAAGATTGTTTTTTGCTGCGAGGAGTGGATAGTGCCCCTTTAAGTAGAATCTTGCTAACCATTTGTAAATGGTTAAAAAAATCCAACTTTCTTTAAAGGGACATAAGGGCAGGAAAAAAATTTGACGATAATGAAAGACGTACCTACTGAAATCACTTCCACGATTGTGCAAACAATTTGGAGATGTTGAAGTCTGTAAAAACATAAACGGAAGAGTTCCGGGGGGGCCGTTTGTGGCAATTTTTCTGGAAACGAAAGCAAGGTGTTCCCCTCCCTGACAGAATTTACAGTGTATCTATCCTGTTTTGCACAAAATTCAAAAGCATTCAGACCTGGACAGGCATTTAGGGTTGTAGTAAGATATTGATCTGGCAAGTGAAAGATGGATTACCAAGGATTAGGCACATATACAATGCATTGTCCTGTATCTGATGACAACATCTTTTTCAATTTTGGTAAATGCTGGCAGTAATCTTATCATCCTTGTTTTTTCCAGAAATTGCCACAAACTGCCACCGGGGGTCCCCCGAACTTCTGTTTTTATTTTTTACAGAATGACACATCAATTGTTTTCCAACTCGTTGAAGTGACCTTTCAGTAGGGTCCTTTTCATCATGTCAATGTATTTTCAGGGCCATTATGTCCCTTTTAATGACCACATGTAAGGTAAAAAGCAATTCAAAGAACATCCAGAACAACTAAATAAAAGATGAGATTATACAACATGCAATCTACTCAGACAAGAGGCAATTAAAATGTACGTCCCTGTCAAGCTTGCCAATAAAAAAAAATAAATAATCCAACTTGTCACACTTTTATACTGCAGTTTCGTAATTAGGTTTGTATAGGCTTAATTAAAAGATTTAAATAGGTCTCTCTGGTCATTTGGTGTGTGGTCATAGTATTTTGAAAAAAACAGTTATGAACCCTTTTTGGTTCTAAAAAAATAATGGTCTCTCTAAAAACTCCTTTCCTTTCCTTCCTTTCAACAAAAACTTTTGAAGGGCTTCAGGTTTTTAAATTTGAAAGTGTAATGTTCGACAAAGAACCATTTCTTTCTTCTAACTTGGGCTGGTTTATAATGAATTTGATTCATGTAAGCAATATCACAGTGACATATTTTTTTGTGTTTTTAAAATAAGAAATGAAGCACTTATTATATCTTATATCTACCTTGCAAAAATGGTAAGTCAGTTACCTCTAAGGATCTGATATCAAGGTGGACTGGAGAAGGGAAAGGAGAGTATAACCCTTGTAACAGAATTTGATGCAAAATATATATATACGTATGTTCTGCACATTCCTGAATGTTTGCACTGGGGTTTCCTCCACGATTTGCCTCAATCCTTACTCTCTTAAAACGAAAGAGTGAAAAACCACTCTCAAAGAGGTGAATCTCACTCCAAAAAAGAGCCAGCTGCGTGACGCATGTTTTAGAGTGAGATCCACTTCAAAATAAAGAGTGAACAAAATAACTCTAACTGAAAGAGTGAACTGATAACTTCTTTTTAGAGTGAACTAGTCACTCTTATAGAGTTGTGATTCTTTAGGATTAAGGATTTTTTTTTTTTTGCTTCTCTTTTATGTGTAGGTCAAATTCATATCTCGGGACATGAATTAATATTGTTGTCGCAGTCATTGTCATGAATTCAGTGGGAGACATGCATTATTGTGGCGTGCAGACGTTAGATCACGGTATGCATGCCCTTGACATGCATGATTGTGCGTTTCGTACATGGTGTAAGAGCCCTAGCCTGGCCGGGATCCTGGCGCAGACTACCGTATATGTTGTACGATGATAATACACGTACATAACATGCTTCTCCACACTAATTGTGTCTGTAAATGCTATGAACTGTACCGACACATACAATTAATACTGCCAACCCCTAAGTATCAGCTATGATTTCCTTCACTAATTTCAACAACTTCTTTCAAAAACCGTTTGCTGACGGTCTCACTTAACTCGTCCGCCATGTTTTGGCGAAATAATCACGCTTTTGCGGCGTTTCTGATTATCTATTAGTTCACTCCGAAGAAGATCATTTTCTCACTCTTGTTAGATTTAGAGCAAAACCCGGTCGAGGATAAGAGTTCAGATTGGGCTTCACACTTATACGCTCCGAAGAAGAGTGGCAGTTTTGAGCCACTCGGTAAGAGAGTGAGTTCTGTAAACCGCGGAGTGAAGGATGTCGGGTTGCATTTCTCGCTCTTTTTAGAGCTAAAAGCCCCTCGATTAGAGTTAATTTAAATACTCGAAATTCAGAGTGATTTTCACTCTTTCATTTTAAGAGAGTAGGGGTTTTTTAGTCCTTGCAACATCAACCACTTTAACCTAAGACATATGGATCAAACAACCCCAGTGAGCATGAATTTAAATATTGCATCTTGTCTTAAAAACTACTAAACTGCCTTTATGATCCTTTTCAGGTCCTTTGAGCACTGGTAACTAGAACACCTGTAGCTATTGTCTTATGTAACAACAGAGTGCCATATGACAGCTGCACAGTCTATTGAGTACTTTGAACTCTGCCTCTAGCTATTGTGTTATGTAATGTATAGCTGTCAAGGTAGTGTGGCAAATTTGTGGAGAATTGAAAGGAATCAAGACTTCTGAAATTTCTGCAATCTGCTAATAATCAATGCAATCCAGGTGTACCTATGGAAGGTGTTATGTTCCTAATGGAATGCAAAAGGTGAATGAATATGGGAAAGTATCTGCTGGTTCTGTATGTTGCTATTAATTCCTATACCCAACTTAAAGGTGCATTTCATGAATCTAACACCTGCTCTATTTATGGTTTAATAGAAATCCTTAAAACTTTAAGTTGAATTTGACTTGGGATTTTGATCTTGTGTTTTGGTGTTATCCCATAGACCACTATGTTGATATAATTTCTCTCCATTTATGGACAGAAAATGCAAAATTGTGGATTTCTTGGCAAGGATGATGGAATATGCTTGTCAGATTTAGTCCCCACCCCTCCTCCATACAGCCCTGACTTGGTAGACATAGTCCCTGGCCTCTAAATGTTAACTTGACCCCAAAAGGCAAAGGTCAACACTATCAGGGGTACTTGTATAAACCTTTGACTGCCTTAAATCAACTCCCCCCTTCCCCCGAACAGCCCCAAATAGAATTTAAACTTGGCAGCAATAGCGCTAGGCCCAGGCCCCTGAATGTTATTGTTACAATCTCAATCTCAGAGGTCTAAGGTCAAGTACACTAGTCTCCCAAATGTGCAAAGATGCTTATGCAGATCAGTCAAATGCAGTGTCAGTCCCAGGGCCAAAACTGAGCCTGGACCAGTAGGTCATTATGATGTTCATGTTTCTGTCTTAGGATCTTGGGGATCACACTTACAAGGTTTCAGATGAAATTGTATAATGAGCAATTAGCAGTGCAAATTATATATATATAATTCTTACTCTCTCTGTGATCAAATGAAATTGTAATTGATCAAAAGGATTGTAATTTGCTCAATTTAATTGTTAGTATTAATTGTGATATAAAGGGTTTCTTTTAAGACTCCCATTGATGTCAATATTTTGTTTGTATGTACACAGCACGTATTTGCCTGGCAGGATGATGTCATCGTAAGACACAAAGTAGGGCAAAAGATAAAAGAGAGATCATGGCTTTCATTGACAACCCCTCTCCCTAGGTACAGATGTGATTTACAAGCAAGATAGAATTATTTGACATAAATGTGCTAACACTTGGGAAATGTATAGCTTTGAGGAAAAAGATGTTTATCTTAAATTGGGGTGTGTAATGTTGCCATACATGGTGTGTCAGTGATAAAAGCATGTTTTGGATGTATTTTTGGTGATGTAGGTGTGTAAAACAAAAAGTTGCTTTAGTGAGGCAACCCTGAGGCTTTTACCCGAGGCTATTTGCAGCTTGCATCCCATTCGGATGCTATTTATAGCCGCTCCTTTTACCCTGCTCAAACTGTTTTTGGTCGCATTCGACTGATATAACTACCACCTCTGTGGGAAAATTAACTAAGATTCAGCTGAAGTCTTCCAGAGGAAGTGTGAGCGTTCAAAATGGAATAGCTCATTGAGAAACTCCACACCCAGTCAGTGGAAGACTCTGGAAGATTTCTAAAGCCTTCCACTGGGGGAAATTGATTCTAAATGGAAAAAGCCTATTGGGAAAAATACATTTGAAATACACTTGAAATATATTTGAAATACGTATTAAAATACAATTGAAATGCATGCCCATCTGTCTTGCATGGGGGAGTATTGATCTCAAATGCAATAGCCCATTTTGCTCTGTGTATCCACTTGAGTCTATTTTAATTCTTATTATTCATCTTTATTAACTATTTCATTTTGATGGTCACATCTGGTGGTGTTAGGCCTGTGGTTGGTCAATGTGTCACGGACAACAAAATTGTGGCAATTTTTCTAGAGGAAAGGTTGCCTGACAATTTCCTGATTTAGTTGCAAATGCAAATTTAGCAAGAATGACTGTCTCAGATCACTTTTGAACCCAAAAAGTGAAAAAGTAACTTTTGGGGTACATTCTGGGTTCGAATCCCATCCAAGATGTACAATCTTCTTTAGCTCCTATCCTTTTTCCCCTTCCCTTCCTCTCAAGAGATTAGGGTTAAAATATGGATATTTGATGTATTTTTAGATAAAAATAAACAAGCCACTCTTTGACTCCTTTGTGTTAAAACTCCCTGATGCTAAATGTGTTTTACTTGGCTTAGTTATGCTGAATATCATTTTTATCCATTTTGACATCTTATTGACTTATAATAGTTCAATATGGACATGAATCAATATGGACATGAATACTGAATTCATGCCCTATTTTAAACCTGCCTTATGTTCAATTAAAAATAAAAGTATAAGAAGCTCACATTTCATTCCAAACTGAGCTATCTACAGCAGATGACAAATGAGGCAATAACAGGATAATGCTTACGAGTGACAATGCTACCCAGGGAATGAATAATTAAACTCCCAGGGAAAAAAGCTTTTGACTTCATGGACCCTGTATTTTAAACAGCCTTTTAAAGTTATATATTTTGCAATCCTTTCTCGAAATAATTTCATGAGATTGAAGTAGGAATATCCGTTTCTTCCCCTTTCCATTACAGTTTGAGATGGTATAAGATTTGGTTACTGGAATGTGAACAGGTTTTAATACAATAGGGCTAGGTGATTGAGATGACGGCCTTACCTTAAGGGGGCCCAAGTCTTGAAAGACTGACATCTGCATACCAAATTCAAAGTTGGTTAGATCATATCAATACTCAATACTTGTAAAGCAAAATAGTAATCAGTTTAATAAAAGTTGCAAATGGAGTGGCACTGTGATTATATGAATTTCTTTACAAAAAATGGTGGGTGTTTGGACAAAAGTGTCCACTTTTATGTGTAAATTATTATTTTGTTTCTGCTTGAAAAATAGCCATAAAAGCTGGAAAGTGCAAATAAACTGTAAAAACGTCCTTTTTAACTGTGTGAGTCCAGCTGCCAATTAAAGTGACAATTTTTATGGTCATTTTAACAGCTTACCACAATACTTGGTAAGGGCATACAGAATTTACACATTAGAGCTTGAATTATTTACCATGACACATGGACTTTGTGATTGGGGAATACAGCACATCTTACTATGCAGTTAGGGCAACTATGATGTGTTTTCTCAAAGGGACTCAACTGAGGGACTTGCCTTTTCCTTTTCATACCCCTGTGTTGCTGTTATTTGATTAATTGGTGTCTTCTATGTCAGTTTATATCCCTCTCTCTTTCTTTCTTTCATCTACCCTCTCTCTCTCTCTATCTCCTCTCTCTTCCCCCCTCTGAACACACCTCTATTACATAGCAATATCAGGGGTATAAAATTCCAACTTTAGAGTGATTTTTTTTCCATTTGGTTTAAAGTGGCCAAATTTTAGCTTTTTTCTGTTTATTTCAGGCCGGTTTTGGTTCAAAATGGTTTTTTTTATCCATTTACCTTTTCTGTTTCCTCTTTTCCTCTTTTTATCTCCAGGGCCTCTCACACCCCGGGAATCTGTGAAGCGCAATGGGGTTTTGTCTGCTGGCTCCTAGTAACCCATAGCAGCCAAACCAGCAAACTCACCTTTTCCAGGTACGGATTGTGCGGCTCCATCTGACTTTGCAGCTATTGCGACATGCTTTTGTCTCTGAAAGAGTGTTTAGGAAATTATATTTGATAAATTTGAAGGCTTGGGGGGAGCTGAAATGGGCTAAAATTTTGCATCTGAGGAAACTGTTCCCTAAAAGGACCTTAAGGACTGAATTGTGCTTCAACTGGGGGGTAGTTAGGAACTGATGGAGAGATGCAAAAGGGGTGGTCTTAAGGGCCACACCTGCCTGTGTACCACTTACCAATGTCGGGACCCCAATACCCCCCCCCCGGTGTGTAGCACTTGTCTAGAGGGCTCATTGACAGGTGAAGTATTGTAGTACTGGAATGCCTCCTCTTTGTCACCATGTAAAATGGGGGGGTACACTCTTAAAAATTTTGCTCCAATTTTAAAACGTGGTTCAAATTATTAGTTATTAAAAATCGACATCAATTCTACTATTTTTAAAAAAAATTTGGTCAAACTTACAGATTCCCAGGTCAAATTTCGACAAGACAAATTGGTAAATCAATCTTAGTTGGTAGAGCTGTCCAATAATGTAGCTTTGACCCCACAAATTGCAAAAGAAAACAATTTTGTGTATTACTCTGAAATAGTCCAAAATAATATAGTAAAGTTCTACCCAAAATCAACCTCGTGGAACATGTAGAAATAAGGGGGCAACGTTTTGTACAGGGGGAAAAATTAGGATTGTTCGAAATGATTTACTGAGGTATCCCAATTTATTGGGATACTCCTAAGGTTAAAAAAGGTATAGTTTCACTATATACGCGTTTAGTTTTAGTACAATAGGCTGCATCACGTTCAAGGTCATCCTGGGGGAAACTTCATAACGGAATGGTCCGATTGTGATCGGATGGTTTGTAAACTGTTAAATTTGCCCCACTAGATTAGTACATGTAAATAGATTCTTGTTTGAAAATTCTATTAAGAATTAAGAGCATGACTAGTGACCTCCATTAGACCTCTGTAGCCCAGTCACATTTTGCGTTCCAATTATGCACGATATTATAGATGGTGCAACCAGTATATTTTCGGGTTCTGTACCATTAGACGAACAATTTGACCCCCCTTTTTATAACGAACTGATATATCTGAAAAATTTACCCCCATTCTGACCTTGAAACCTATTTTGACTCATAACTATTGAACCTACAACCTGCAGATATGGCAACTTACCTTTTTTAATCCTGGAAAATGTAACGAAAACACGTTGACATATTTCGACGCGTTTTTGACTGTTCTATTTTGCCCCTTGTATAACCGGCCCCCTTAAAAATTATAGGTTCACTCCTTTGTTTTAGTAGACTTTGATATTTGTTTTAAAGTATTCTCAAATACCATTCTGTTGGAATGATTCTGTTGCCATTAGTGTTGGTTTAAGGCAGCATTCATTTCTATTGCCGGCCAAGAGTTCAAAAAGGAAAGGTATTTTTCCGCGGAGTATCAATATAGTCTATCACTTTAAAATGACCCTTGAATGTTTAAATTAAATACAGCAGCCACCGTATCTGAGACTGCTCTATTACCAAGGTGATACTAAACAACTTCTTGTTCTCTAGATGTTCTTCTTCGTCACAGCCAGAAGTTGAGTGGGTTGTTTTGAAGATTGTCATTACCAGTTATTGCTCTAATATGATTGAAGTGCGGCATATGAGATCTCTGCTATACTAAGATAATATTTGATTTGATTTTACCACTGTGTAGGGATCAGTGATTATCTCTGATGGGAGCCATTGCACTGGTCAACCAACTTCCTCACATTCAACTATAATCTCTAACTAGAACTTTGTTGCTGTGTTACCCTGGGATATGACATGTAAAACAAATCAAGTATCTTATTGCCTCTTAAATTTGGTTAAAGTATCACACCTCTGCTGTATCCTCCCACATATTATACATGTATATTGTCAACATATAGCTATTAATCACACTTTTATTGCTACAATTTGAGGAAGGATATTTGCCGCAAGAAATGCCTGGTAATAACTCTATGGTTGAAATAAGCACAATTTTTCATCTAAGCTGGAGTTAGTGATACCATTGTACTTTAATATTTTTTCTTATTGAAGAAGTTCAAAATCAGACATGTTCACGTCATGGGAAAAGCATTTTGTGTATTGAAATGAGTAAACATGCATTTGCTTGTGAAGAGTGGAAATGAAATTGAATTCCGTGTGTGTTTTAAATATGCAAGAGAGATGTCACATACGATATGGCCGGGCAGAGTATAATATCTTGCAGGATCCCCAAGGAAATTGTGACAGAAAGAAATAATCCTGGAGGTTGGAAGTGCTAGAAATGTCTAGATGCCTTCAGCCCACATTCGATGTGCTCATACCCGCAAGAAACCAAATAGGTTGAAATTGTTTGTAAATATCACATTTGAGAGGTTACATTAGAGCTTAAAGAGTCCTTTTAGTCCATTGTTAAATATTCCACTACTGAGAGGTGTGAGTTCACAGCGGCCGGCAACTCCGGCTGTTGCCTGGATACCCAACTCAGGTAAAACACTGCGCCATATTGAAAACACAGAAATTTACTGTGGATTCCCATGAAAATGGAGACCGTTGTAGAATGTTTTTGTCTAAATTGGTTCTTTAACCACCTGAAACAGTAACAGCAAAAATTTTAACCGGTCACATATTTTTGTTTTAAAACTATTTATTAACTCTTGGATATGAACCGTTTCCACAGACGCCCACTAAAGTCTGTTGAAGAGGACTCTATTGGAACAAACAACATTCAGAACAATAGCTCAGCGGGGATGCTGTTGGCTGCTCTGTGTGTGAGTCTAAGTCAAATTTGGTAGGGAGATGCCATTGTTTAAAGAAATAAACAAATGTGCAGTGGTCTGGAAAATTTCAAATGTAATGCAAATCAGAACAAAATGCACAAGCACATTGAATTTACCATTTACAACAAATAGGTAAATGTGAGGTCCCTGCCAGGGTGCTTGTGTGTGTGTGCATATGTGTTAGGGTTATGTGGTATTGTTTTACGGACCATATATATGGGGAAAGACACTCATTACAAAAATGTGACACTCTAAGTGCCTATGTCAAAATTAAAGCCACTTTTTTAATCTGTTCTCCCATTTCTACTTGATTTTGTGATGTCAACCAGTAGCATAACAGGTGGGAGGGGGGTGGGGGATGGGGGGGTGGGTGGGACAGGTTGCTACTCCAAAGAGCTTCATCAACCGGAAACAATGCTTAAATTCATGCAAATAAGACCGTTTTTGTCTACTCTGACAAGTGACCTCTGTTATGCCCCTGAGTTTAACATTTTGGTTATACATGCATTTTGCCTTTGAAAAAGTGGTGTGTGTGTGTGTGTGGAGGGGGGTGTGTGTGTTGTGTGTGTGAATTCTGTCATTTTGAATAAAAGGTTATAATTTCAGAACACTTGATTTTTTTTCTGAGCTTTCAATATGGTTATCAGTGTAAAGTGGTACTAACGAATCAACAATAAATGGTATAATTGACAGTTTTTTAAAGCCACTGTCAATCATTTTTTTCCAAAATTTAGAGAACCCATGGTGTCTCTCATTGCTAGTGTTGATATTATATCAACAAATACATATCATAAAAAAAACCTACTTAAAGACTTTAAAAGGTACTTAAAGACAACTATCCGTGATTCTCCCCAAAAAGTCAAAATAATTGAAATGTGCAGAATAGCTAAAAGAAGTAAAGGATAAGTCTGAAGGAATTTCTCACAAGTTATTTTTGCGTTAAAATTGTCAGAGAAATGGAATAAAAACAGACAGTGTTGAAAAGATATGAATCACCATTCAACTAGTTGTAGTATCCGTACGGACAGTCATGACTAAAAAAATCCAAATTGTGTCATTATTTAGGTTGCGTCATGTCTTATCACTTGCAGGGTTGTTTTTGGATACTTTACCATTACAGCATGCAAAAATATGATTTTTTTGATTGATTTTTTTTAATTTTTCTGATTTAGCAATCACTGATAGTGCATTTAAAATGACAGTTATGCTATTTTATGATGTATAAATGTCGGGATCCCAACATTTTTTAACAAAAAATTGCCAGTACTAAATAAAAATGTGTATTCTCAACGTCACCACTTGTAAGGTAACATCACTACAACAATTTCCAGTACAATACTGTAAACAAGATTAAAGGCACTATCAGTGATTTGATAAACCAGAAAATCGAAAAAAAAAATCATCAAAATATCCGATTTTGCATTCTGTTTTTATTTGGAAAAAACAAATAACTATAAAATTCGACAGACTTATCCTACACTTTTAAGCATCCCTGCAATTTAAATATTTTGACCTTTTCGGGCGAATCACAGAACCAAGATAGCGCATAAAACCAAACTTGAGGGCGCATTGTTGGTTACATCAATAAGAAAATGACTGTAGTGCTTTAGCCGAAATGGTTTCTCCAATGTGAAATGGGGGCGGAAAGTTAGTCACTCATTTGCAGGGCCCTTAGTGCAGGGGGTGTGCGGGGCGCTGCTCGACAAAAGGGGCTAAAAGGTCCATTTTTTGCTGAATTTTTGAAAAAAGGTCCAAAATTTAGAAAAAAGTTTGAGAAGAAGTCCACTTTTGGTAATAAAATGTTCAAAAAGTCAAAAGGACCAGTTTAGAGGGGGTAGGTCCACTTTTACCAAAAAGTCCACTTTTTCGAAGTCCCGCACCAGCCCCCAAACGAAATTCTGCGTACGGCCAGGCTCATTTGCTCAAAAATTAACTGCATTTAAACAATATAGCTGCATATTATGGAAAACCATAAGATTCACAATTGGAAAATGAAACATGCTTCATGCAAAGTTGCTAATAAGCTCCTACCAAATGAATGCCATATCCGCTCATGAAGATATATACGGGGATTCCCCTGTTGTGCAGTCCATGTCAGACAGTTGGTGATACAGGAAATCCCCCAGTGCAAACGACGACACTTCAGGAAGTGTTGTGAGGGATTACCAATCCGCGAGTTTGAAGTCAAGTAAAATCAAGAGAGAGAGAATATTTGTTTTTAAACATCCTATGTTAAATATAGTATAGAAAGAGTAGTATAGCTGTTCTCTGGGGGGGGTAACCAAGAAATACTAGCTTTTCATCAATGGGTGGTTAACAATAATAGTAGATGTTTCGGATGCCGTTAAAATTGAAAATAATGCTGATTGATGGAGGAAAAATGCAAATAACTGCTTTATGATTGCCCATGTAGTATAGCAGATCATATGGATCCATGCACCTTAAAACTAAATTCCTAAAATGATTGTTAGACTTCTTTATGCCATCTCCTAAGGAAAAAATCAAATATTGTGCCATGGGTTACATTTGGGCAGCCATCTTGTAACTAACAGATCAGTATATTAAAGTGGGTTTGATTCTCATTGACAAAAGTACCACAAGTGAGTGTCTGTCATGTCATAAGGATCAGAAAATATATAGTTTGGCATATTCTGATGTTTAGTACAGAGATATGGGTGAAAGTGATTAAAGGTCATTGAACTTGATTGTCATGGACAGGGGGCCAAACCTACGAAATTGCCATGGATCTTGACAAAATTGGGCTCAAGTTGTTGGGGTTAATGGAGATGAGCAATACCAGAAAAAGTATATAGTTGCATATCGCGGATGTTAGTTAGGTTGTATAAAAATTCGGGTCAAAAGTTACCCTCTTGTCAACATTTGCATTGTTTTGTATGGGAAATGGGGAACTACTCGTCTCTTCCTAAAAATAGACCAAAAGAACGATCCTAAATCATGGCAACTGTACCCATTTCCAGATGTGCACATGTCATTACCAACACTTTGACACAAATTTTGTCAAGATTGAAGCATTTTTTAAAAGTTGGGCCATGTACAATTGACAAATGTTCAATGAACCTTTTATCACATTTTCACCCCATATATCGTAA
Organism: Ophioderma brevispina; assembly: GCA_023653785.1. NCBI lineage: Eukaryota > Metazoa > Echinodermata > Ophiuroidea > Amphilepidida > Ophiodermatidae > Ophioderma > Ophioderma brevispina. Next base: position 76,862 of record JAMKCH010005671.1, read on the forward strand.
TCTAAACAATCACAGGTATGCCAAACCTATAATTTTCTTGTTCCCTTTTGTTATGATGAGACAGAATCCACCTAATACTTTTCAACAAATGAATCACTTTATATGATGATCTTTTTAGAGTGAAGAGGCTGCAAACAGACCTGTGGGACAATTATTTGATTTTGGTAACATCAAAAAAAAATTGTAGAAGATGTATCGTAAAGATTCTAAAACATGTTAGAATGTAGTTTAAGGGGGTGCATGCGAAGCAATATAATTGCGAGATTTAAGGGAGAGGTTAAAAGAATTGGGTGGTGATGCAAGGGGAAGGAAGGAAGGTTGCTGCCAGTGTAGGTTGGAATCCCGGCCACCCCGCTTTCGTGGACAACACTGTATTTAAAACCTTTGGATTTACTACTACTACTACCTGGGGGGGAGGGGTAAAATGAAATAGCTGCTTCATTATTGGAGGTAAATGCAAAATAACTTTTTTTGTGTGATGGCCATGGGAGGTAAACTTAAATGGCTTGCTTCATTAATTGGGGTAAAATGCAAATAACTGCATTTACTGACGGCCATGGGAAGGTAAAATGCAAAAGAACTTTTATTGATGGGAGGTAAACTGCTGTGTAACTGCTTTATTGATTGCCATGGGAGTAAAATGCCAAATACTGCTTTATTGATGGGAGGTAAAATGTCAAATACTGCTTTTATGATGGCCATGGGAGTAAAATGACAAAAACTGCAATTGACTGGGGGGTAAAATGCAAATAACTGCTTTATTGATGGCCATGGGAGGTAAAGGCAAATAACTGCTTTATTGATGGTAGGTAAAATGCAAATAATGCTTTATTGATTGCCATGGGAGGTAAAATGGCATAACTGCTTTATTGATTGGAGGTAAATTAAATGCAATAGCTGCTTATTAATTGTGGTAAATGTGCAATAACTGTGTTTATTGATGGCATGGGAGGTAAAATGAAATGGCTGCTTCATTAATTGGAAGGTAAAATGCAAATACGCGCTTTATTGATGGTCATGGGAGGTAAAACGAAATAGCTGCTTCATTAATTGGAGGTAAATGCAAATAACTGTTTTATTGATGGCCATGGGAGGTAAATGAATGGCTGCTTCATTAATTGGGGTAAAATGCAAATAACTGTTTTATTGATGGCCATGGGGGGGGGTAATGAAATGCTGCTTTATAATTAGAGGTAAATGATGCAAAATAACTTTTTATTGAGGTAATGGAGGTCACTGAAATGGCTGCTCATTAATTGGAGTAAAAATGGAAATATGTTTTATTGATTGTTGAGGAAGGATGACGAGCATGCCTCAGGAAGGGCCTTTGAGTTTGAGGTAAAATGAAATAGGCTGCTTCATTAATTGGGAGGTACAATCAATAACTGTTTATATGATGCAGGGACCTAAAATGAATGGCTAGTTCCATTATTGGAGTAATAAGATAGTAGCTGCTACATTGATGAGCCCCCCCCCGCCATAACATTGAAAGGAAACATTTTCATCAGCAGGCCTAATTCCACTGGGAAACGAGAAAATAGTAACTTGTTCTGAATACCAAAATCTCAATTTTGAGGAAGTGGTGGGGGGGGGGGTCACCCCCCTTTAGTAGGCCTCCAGTTTCCATGCCATATGCATGCCATCCTGGGTTATAACATTCCCCACTGTAATAACAGCATTTTACTACCGTATGCACACTTGTATATAATAACATGTCATTTGGCCACTTTTATAATTTGGTTTTATAACACAAGTCCCACCAGATACTTTATTATATTCCTAACTCACTACGCACATCTCCCCCCTTTATTTTCAGGCTCCCTTTAAGCATTTCACCAATGGATAAATTTCATAATGGTCTGAAAAACCTTGCAAATTTATTGCTCTTGTATTTGCAGAAACTTCTGGAAGTGGCACATGACCTTTTTTGAGGAACAAACATGTTGGCATACCGTAGTACAGAAGATCATTGACAAAGAGCCCATTCGCTGCTCCAGTGTGAGAGAGATGTTCTGTGATGTTAGTGAAAGATCCCAATGCCGAGGTATGTATTTGCAGTGCGATAACATCTTGTTTATTCCCCAGTTACTTTACCGGCAACTGCGTTTTTTAATATTTTTTTTTGAGTAGCTTATTAGGGGGCGGTGATGTTATATTTCACTATTGTGATAAATTACATGGTCAAACAGGTCAGTGTGTGTGTGTGTGTGTGTGGTGTGAACTTTGAATACATAATACTTCCAAGGACTTAACACAAAGAATTCTTTTGTTGCCTCCAAAGGTCCTTGAACAGGATAATAAATGTCCTCTGAAGTATATAACAATGGGATTAATTCTGTGTTTGGGTTTACGACTGATGATCATTGGCTGCACCAGACCTCTTTTCTGGGGGGAAAACGGGGGGGGGGGGGGGGGCAAAGTGAAATTTTTGAGTTGGTGGCAAAATGAAATTCTGGGGAAAAGTATCAAAAGTTTAGAATTTTAACCATTTTTGACCCAAACTCTCTCATTTTTTTCCCAAAAAATTGGTGATTTTTTGGTTCCAAATCGCGGATTTTTTGCCAACAATCCGTCATTTTTCTTTCTGCCATGGGGGAAAACTGGGGCAAGAAAAAAATTAAGGGGGGAAAAAATGCCCCCCCTTTGCACCATCCCCCCTTTGCCCCATCCCCCCCCCCCCCCCCCCCCCCCCCACCCCCCCCCCCCCCGTGGCGCCGCCACTGCTGAGGATGTCATTTCCTTGAAGTTCTTTGAAAGTATAGTTCATACAAACATGTTTTGTGTGTGGTGGGTGGGTTGTGTGAGTGTGTGTGGGTGTGGCCTGTGTGTGGTGGTGTGTGTTTTGTGTCATGTGTGTTGGTGGTGTCAGTATCGTATGTGTGCAAATTTGTTAACTCCTAGCACTTATTGACTCATACTGTTTACCCATGGCTCAATTCACCTCATACTGGGTCAAAAGAAACACTGGCCCCAGACCCTTATGGGTGTGCACATTTGACCTGATTACCTCATGTGACCTTTGACCCCCATTTTTACAAAAACCGTTATGGCAATGATACAGCGCTCTTGGAAATTGCTGTATTTTTTTTAATTCAAGCCCAATATCGTGAGGCACTATAGGTCCCATTATTGTATTGTCACTCTCCTATCCCTCCCCAGGCAATATACTTAAATTCAATGAAAGGCCGCACTCATTGTTTCAAAATTGTGTATCATGTGGGTGCCCTGAAATTCAT
>JAMKCH010005672.1:0-42720 GCA_023653785.1 Ophioderma brevispina
TCAACGTTCGTACATACGTTACGATTATATTGTAATCGCGGGAGTAAGCAATTCTGATACGAGTTTTTTTATCTGTATAGATTCACAAGAATTGGGCAATTATCATTTCATTTTGAGAAACGTGACATACAAGAGGTGAGAACAACCGTAGAACTGATTTTTATAATTTTTAAGAGTTTTCTCGCAAAATAATGTACTTCCCAGGGTGCGTCACCTTTTTGAAACGATACGGGATCTGCCCTGTGGCCTAATTCAATTACAACTCCAATAGTATAAGTCTTGGGCGTGTTATGATGCTTCGTTGACGACAAAGGTCAGAAATACTTTCAAACAAAAACAAATCTCCTGTCAGCAAATGATCTGAATTTAATAATACAACACATATTAATGATTTTTATCAGAATGGTTCAAGAATTGGTATGTCCAAAACTATTACAGTAACAACTTCACATTAATTTAATAAACTAAATACTTAAAGTTTCAAGTCCTGTCCTGTGGTTTGCAAGAAGCGTTGCAGTTCAAAGATGAGATGTCCTCACAGCAAATACCTCAAATGACAGCATGCAAAAGTCACACTTAAAAATCCTCGGATAATATTTCCAAGGTAATCTTCTCAGTCCTGAAGATAACTTTGTCCAGCCGTTCAAACGACAAGGTTAAATAAGTCCCCTCGCCGACACTAATATTCCACGTATATCAGTCCAAGATAATCACCCCGATGTTCTATCTGTCCAACATTTGGAATCCTATGTTGATTCCAACACTTTTGGCTTCAGAGACGACAGTAGAATAATTAATAGCCACCTTTGCTCAACGTGGAACTGAAAATTAATAAATCCGGGCACCAAGTAACAGTCTGCAATTATGCACGATCAAAACTATTTATAGCTTCTAGCTACTCTGCTGCTGGCGAATCTTCTGGCCAAGTTCTCCTTAATATATACACTAATATTTCATAACTAGTATTTCCTAATACCTAAACATAGGTTATTACAACATGATCATTCATAAACATAACCTAGCACTGGCAAACTCAGATTTCACATAAATTACATCATCTACATTGCCATCACCTCCAATTTAAAACTTCATGGGGAATCCCGAATCTTGCAATCTTTTTTTTGATCTCAATGGCATAAAACAAGTTGACTCAGTTTTTCTAATTTACATCTTGGGAAATCCCATTTCTCCTCTTGGGTCCAAATCTACTAGTAACAACACTGGGCTGACTCAACATAGCAACTTGGAATCCCTGCTCTCTCTTTGTTATCATAAACAAAATACTTTCCCATGAGAAATCTTTTTCTCAAATAAATTGAGAACATCAATTATACTTTTAATTTTAACACAAAATGGAGGTATTATAACAGTGAGGCGTAAAACACGGTTACTCTTCATATAATTTCTCTATTTCTGCACGAAAATCAATATAGACATGTTTAGATGAATAGGGTTAATAGCTTTATTTCCTATATAGGCTTGGTTATTTCTTTCATCCAAATCCTACACCAAGGATCCACCAAACCCTCACATATATTTACTTCTTAGTAAGCAAAGCCCCTGAGCAACAACCCATACTACTAGTCAATGATAGGTTTAACAATAGTTGCTTGAAGGTTTATGGCCAGAGCAATGAATACAACGCTTCGTCAATAGACGTGACAAGGACATCGCGTTTACAAATATGGGGTAAATTTTAAATGGCTTTAGCGTGTTTTAACCAAAAAATTATTACTTTACAAATCTGATTTATATGTTAATCGCTAAGTGTATGCTACATAAATTGCCATGGATGGCATTCGTTAAATACAGGTTTTCACGCGTGACTAAGTTCCCGTTATTTTAACGAGCACCATATCTATAACATATATATTGCCTGACCTACCGGACTATAATAGCGGGTGACAATGGCTACTTTCACTAGTATAAAAGGCACTAGAGTCCGCTATGAAATAAAGTCCCGTTGAGCTATATATATATATGGCCATGTGTCTTGAATTGGGGCCTGCTCTAGGGTGGAGCTGTTTCATATTTTAGAGAAATCTGACATGTTTGCAATGATTAGAGTACTTAAATGTGATTGAATACTTCCAAGTAAGCACTCATTTTAAAGCCTATTTAAAGCCAGTAATTAAAATTATGACTAATTAAGTAAACGAAGATGGAGGGTGGAGCAATTGGGACACGGAGATTGGGACACGGTACCATGTAAAGTCCATGGGAGAATATGAAGCTTCGCCTCTTATTGTTTTTCTTTATCTTAACAATCATTTAGTTATTTGAATTATATATCAAATTAAAGCTAATTAACTGCCCTTTAATTTGAGCCCATAAATATTGTTGTGGGATTCTAATTATAGAAATTATAATGAAATAATTGATTAATTGGCAAGTCGGGATTGAGTATACAATGGGACACGATAAACCTTCAATATGAGAAAACAATGTTTATTCAGTCCAATATGTTTCTTCATACCATTCAACAAGATAACAACTTAAAACTAATGAATTACACTTGAATTCAATGCCTAATGAACATAGACCTAACATTTAAATGAAGCTCATTAATTAGACAAGCTGGGATGCAGAAGAAATGGGACACAGTACGTTGCAAATTTTGTAGGTGAAAATGAGTCTTTTACTCAGTAATAGACACTTTTGAATCTGTCCTGTTTTAATGACAGATTTAAATATTAAGTTTACCAAAATGAATTTCTTGATTAAATAATAATTAAATTATTCTTAATTAAATCAAATCAAGTGAAGAAACAAGAGTGGAGGAACGAGGACAAGCTGGTTTTTATCGAAAAGATGAGATGTAAGCCCCTACGGTACTGCAAATTAGGTTAATTTGAGGCGTTTGATTATCAGAAAAATAAATTCAATCATGAACTGTTTACTTTAAAGAGTGGTTAGGTTATACTTGGTGTTATTCTCTTTAATCCATATGACTTGTTGATGCTTAACACAGGGCTTAACATGTGAGCTCCCAATTTGAGCACGCAACACTGTAAATTCATACTTGTCATACAGTAAAACAATTTATACAAGGGTTATAACCCTATTAATGTTTACATTTTATGAATGGTTATTGGATTTACTTTGTAAATACTTGATTGTACTTAAGCAGAAGCTACTTGCAAGAAGTCTTTAAGCAGTCTTTAGGACTTTATGCAATATATGCATATTGTTGATGCCAATTTTGTTACCCGTTGCTCCCAAAATCATAAAAATAGTTCAACTAGGGGTATCCCTGTCAAACTAGTCTTGGTAGATGGGCAAATACCGCTAGTTTGCATAAATATGCTTGTTTTTTTTGGATAGGTGCTTTGGTTTGATGCAAGGCTACTTTGAAGAGATACCACTTTTTGTCTTTTTCAGGAGTATTTTGACCAATAACTCCTTAAGACCTAGCCCTACTGCAAATTTGATAGCATATTTGGAAAGATTGGACAATTTCCTTTCAGAAAATGTTTACTTTTCATATGCTAGCATGTATAGTTTGGATGTTATAAAGGTTTAAGCTCAAAATGATGCGTGATACTTGAAATTTGCAGATGAAACGCAAACAGGCCCCACTTCAAGACGCATGGCCATATATATATATAATATATATATATATATATATATATATTATATATATATATATTATATATATATAACAGTCAACATCAGAGGAAGGACTACTGTTCCTAGGGTTCCACAAGCCACAGCCACAAGGTGATGACCACTGACCCTAGAAGCCATGGTCCGGAGGACCACTCAGTTCGTAGTCGATACGGTTAGGGCTACTATTCCTGGAACCACTATATAACTCCGGGGGACATATCTACGTCCCCCGGTATTTACATGGAATCTGTGAAAAGAACACAAAATCGATCACGTGATTAAAGGGACGCTATACGCGGCCTACACATATTTGCATTCCTGTCGCTATGCGGTTTTTAGTCAAAAAAGCTATATGCTACGCGGAAATTTTGTTAATTGCGTTTTTAGGCGACTTTTTAATGGCCAATTTCACCTCTTTTTTCTGTGACCAATGTAAGAAATGTTTAAAAATCTCTTGAAACCTTGAACAGACGAGGCAAAATATGATTTGGTAAAGGGTCGTGGAAAAGATTCGTAATCCGAAAATAAGTTATGGTTCATGTTAATCTGAAAAATGACATTAACGGGTTTTAATCCGAAAATTAAATGATGTTCATAATCCGAAAAAATTAATGAATCAGTAATAAAATCCAAATTTCATTATATAGTTTACCCAACAGTTTATGTGTCACGATTAAGGAGGTTGGGATATTAGACATATAGAGTGAGGGTAGTGGATAAGGTTTAGGGGGATAGGTTTGGGTCTAGATCTAGGTTTAGAATAAGGGTTTAGGGATATTATTTAAAAGTAAGGTTAGGTAGAATTTTGGTTTAGGGGGTTACGGTTAGGTTAAGGATTAGTGCCAGGATTTGTGTTAGAGTTGGGATTAAATTTAACGAAACCGGATTTACTTTTAGATTAGCGAACTGCATTTAATTTCGGATAATAAGATAAACGAACCGTATTTAATATTTGGATTAAACCAGCACATTTTAATATTCGGATTATGAACAGTATTTCTTTTCGGATTAACCCTATTGCAAATCAACCATGTTTTCATTCTGATAAATACAGAATGTGAAATTATTGAATGCGGATAAGATTTTAGAGTTATTAAATCCCTTTCTGATTATTGATTCTTTGAGCATCTCAGCGTTCTATATTCCATCTCACTTTGTATCCGCTCTAACCAAAATACTCGTATCTAGAAACTCTTATCTCGCCCTCGTATCTCCAGATATTCCCATCCGGCTAACATATTTGTTTATAAACTCACATGGTTTAATTTTTGTGCTGGTCATGTTGTAAATCCTCACGGGTATCACATTAGGCATTAAAGGCCTTGGAAAATCCAGGGCCTAAATGTGTGTTTACAAGCCATAATTCGGCATTAGCATGCGTGTAAGGACCGTACCCTTGGAATGACATGTTGAATAAGCCGTTAGCAATTTCTAACTGGCACCACCAATCATGAAACAGATAAATGCAATGTTGTTATTCTCTCGAAGAAGGACTTCTATCGCCCATACATGTGACAATCATGGCATGTAGAGGGGATTAACAGGAAAACGGTTTTCCATTAAAAACGACCAGGATGCGTTAACATTGGGACATAAACAACGTATTAAGTCCCGTCAGTTGTTGAATATATTGAATTCTAGGACACTTAAGGGGTTGAATCAATCACTGCTAAATCAATTTAGAATTTAGTAAACGCGAGAGTCAGTTCTGAATCTCCCAAAAATATTTTTCTTCAGGAATTCAGAAGCTTGTCTTTGTGGCTAATCGGAACGAGTAGTAGTAGTGCGACTACAAAGTTAAAATACTGTCCTATCAAGAAAGCCTGAGTCATGTTTTTTGCAAGGTCGTGGAAAATCATCTCTCGTGCAATTGGGTTGTGAAGAACTCAAATTTAAGATGTTGATCCTGTTGGTAAGAGAATTGACGTCCGCTTCGTAATCCTTGCTTAGAAGCATTGTCATATTATGTCCACGATACCAATCCTTGAATCCTTGTCATTGATGGAAGAAGAAGTGGCTTCCCTCGCTATAGAGTGGGACCATGAGAAGGTTGCTGCTTGTATTCCGAGTCTATTGATCCACAAAATTGAAAATTATAAATCTAATTTCAATAAGTAGCATCTTGCTGAACGGATTTCGCATACTGTAGCATATAACCTTCAACCACACCCTTTGAGTGGCGGATCTATGATGGCCTTTCCTGGCTGAAGGTTGACTATACTTTGATTACCACCAAATAGGGCGAGGAATGAACGGTTGTTATCGTTCCGCGCGCCAATAAGTAAACCAAATAGACTCGGGCGGACAGAATCGCATGCGCCAAACATTTATCTAAAAATGCACGTCTCTTGTGTTGGCGCTTGCGCCTAATTAAAGCCTATCAGTTCACACTGTTATGGCCCGCTACCTGGTGGTTATCAAGTACACATGTAGATGATAATTTGTTTTACAGGATGTGATAGACGATATTTGAAGGTTACTGCATTTAATTTGTAAAGCATTGTCAAGGTTGCTTTGACCGCTTTTTATGACTTCTGTTCCAGTGACCGCTTTCGCGACTCTTGTCTAGCAACTGGTTTCAATCAGGAAGTTTTCCCCTCTTGTCAAATAAAAGTGCTTTATTTCCGATAACACAGGCATTACACCACACACACATACACCGAGCGCAACACACACCAGCGCGCCGTGAGCACTTCGCACACACCACCCCGCAATTGGAAAGTGATGTATAATATGTATCATACGCAAAACATAGACCAGTAATTCTTTAGTAAACTAGGTAATGCGATATTGGCAAAATACCAAATTGGGATTTGTCATATATCAGTATAGTTCTTTCTATGGTCTTTCAGCAAATCACTCATTATGTTTGGCGTTACTCGTATTACCAACTATTGTTTACATGTAACTATCGTGTGTGTATCCAATTTAAGCCACACCTTTTCGTTGTTGTTTATACACTGGTCGATGGTCCATTACGGCAGTCCGGTAAGTACGTAATCCTGTTTCTAAAATTGAAAAAAAAAGTTGGCGTAAAGTGAAACCATTGTTTGAAAATTCTCAAGACTGGAAAAAAAAAATCGAAAGGCATTCTGGGAATAATGGATGCGACCGTAGCGATTGCGTGTTCACTTTTCGTGCCTGTATTAAGCACCGAAGTACCGATTAAAAAATGTTCAATTTTCTCGCTAGATTCTATAGGTTCAGAACCAATTACGATACATGTTCAAAACAAAACAAAGTAATGGACCCTCTGATGCAAAAACATCCATAGAACCCCTTTGATTTCCGGAGATATTTGATATTTAGTTTCATTTACACACATTCTCTATGAGGGCAGTACCAATTTAGATAAAATCTTAAGCAGTCTGTGACACAGACTACACCGTGGGAAATACGCAGTATTGGTCCATGATCTTTTCCAGCCTATGTCTTATATAGAATGGATTCACCTTAACATTTTCATGTATGTTTGGCTTTACTTTTTACTTGCATTACTTTTGGTTTTTCCATCATTTTTTTTGCAGTTACCAGTGCGACCGTGTAAAACTCTCCAAATTTTTGAAAAGTTGGGGGCGCCCTTCAAAAAAATGTGCTAATATTGCTTTACTGATATTGAAACCACGGGGGTTGTGGACCGATCAAATAGTGTGCATAGCGTGGGAGTCGTGCATGCGCATGGGTGTTCTTGTGTTAAACGCCATTTTGCCGTATGATGTATTTAACGCCGCCGGCGACGTAATTATTAAAATCGTTCTGTTACCCATAAGGAGATGATTGGTCTTACTCATTTCCGGTGAGGGCTTGTGTAATTAGAGGCCTTGCGCCATGCAGGAATGTTCGATGTAGAGGGGGTCGTGAGGGCGCAGTTTTTTCAAATGTGCCAGGTCTCTTTAAGGTAAATGATGCTACGGTATGATAGGCCATGGTTTGTATGGTATGTTATAACGTGATTGGTACGTTTGTAAACGATATGGTGACCAAAATGTATGATGAAGCCGTGATATTTAAATGTGATGATATGTGATATAGTATGATACTTAGGCCTTATAGTATGGGATGGTGTGATATGGATGATATGATATGGTTTTGTTATGATTGAATGTTTACATGGTGGCAAAGTGCGATATGATATTGTACATATGCTAGATATGAGCTTGCAGGTGTGATATGATATAAATGGGATGTTATGTGATATGGATGATAATCAATAGGATGGTAGAGGTTTGATATGAAATGAATGATTTGGTAGGTTGTATGATGTAATGTTACATGATGGCAGAGTACGTATGATATTGATAAATACGCATTTATGGTATGGTATGGTATGATATGATAATTGTTGAAAGTTTGATATGATATTCTATGATGAGGTAAATCCTAAGTATGATGTATGATCTTTTCTGCTTCTGTTATGATTAAACGTGTGCATATATAAAATTTGTATATACATTTTGTCTATGTTAGTGCTTCACAGGTCAAGCCCAAATACTCTACTTGTTCTCTCGCCCCTCTTGGTTGTTTCCTTTGTCCGGTACTATTTATCGTGTTTCTTTTACTTTCATTTTTTCTCCGTGATTTTTGTCTCGGCGTGCTGCTGATATCTACAATGTCTCCATTTGTTTTGTTTTTATTTTTTGTGAGTTTTTATGTGTTGTGGGAAGGACAGGGAAGGTGAGTCCGCTTATTGGTATAAAAGTAGAAAATTCGACCTTTTGTATCACGTTTTGCATGCAGTGAGACAATTACAGTTAAGTTTTGTTATTAGATTGTACTTGAAATTAAGGTTCAAGAAAATATAACATGGCTATAATGGGGTGAAAATAATCTCTATGAATTGTCGGGGTTTAAATGGCAAGCCAAAAAAGAAGAGATGTGTTACATTATGTGCGACATAAAAAAGCATCTATAATAGGTTTACAAGATGTACATTTTACTACCGATATGGAAACCAGGGTTAAAGTTGAATGGGACGGGAAGTTCTTTTCAGCTCCTTTGCATCAAATTCCAGAGGGGTTGCTATTCTTTCTCTAGAACAATCTTGAGTATACTATCCATGATATGAAACAGATGAAATGGCAATTGGGTAGCGGTAGCATTAGATATAGCGATTAATGGTATTCGTATTACATATCTCGCTCTGGTCCAAATGATGACAAAACCGGATTTTATCAGGAAATAAAACATAACCTTGAAGAAATAAATAATGCCACACTGCAATTTTATGTGGTCACGGGAAATTGGTTCAAGAGGAGGAATTGATTACCACGACTATTATATCAATATAAAATAACCAAAACGCAGAAAAGCTGTGTTGACACTGAAAGATACCATTCAATTTGATTGATCCGTGGAGTTACATAATCCAACTTTGCCGAGATATACTTGGCGCCAACGAGATCCATTTAAGCAATCTAGATTTGATTTTTTCCTAATGTCAGAAGAACTTACCACCTTTTTTCATCATCTAACATCGTACCAGGTTATCGTACAGACAATTCCTTAATTAAGTCTTGATCTTGATCTAACTTCTATTAAAAGAGGGAAGGTTTTGGAATTAAACAATTCTCTCTTAAAAGATTCGGAATAATATATAAAAGGTATTAAAGAATAAGATTTTAGACGTGAAAGGGACAGTAGGCAGTAATACCTTACATACCCGGAGAAAACATTGTATGATAAATCCCCCCTTCAATCGATTTGATTGAAATAAGTGATCAATGGTTTGTTGGAGGGGTACTTTCTGATGGAAATAAGACAGTGAGGGACGATACAGATTCGCCAAGGAAAAAAGAACAAAAAAGAAAGAACACGATAAACATTAGACAAGGAATTCAAATCTGATAAAAGAACGTTTCAGAATGTAACACATTGATAGAGAAAAATATATTAGAACACTTGAACAAAAGAAACGGGAACTGAAGAAATAAGACGAGCACAAAAATGGGAAGGTGTCTTTAAGATCAAGGAGGCTAGAGGGTAAGAATTATGGGAAAAAACAAACAAATTATTTTGCAAATTATGGAGAAAAGAAATGGTATTAGAAAATCTATTATTATTTAACGAACTCAAAAGGTGAAGTATAAGAGAACAATCCCAAATATGGATGAGACTTTTAATTTTTACACTAATCTATACGAAAGTAAAGACGACAAATTAATCTGGAGGAATTGATGAACATCTGTCTAGATCGGACTTCCTTATGGGACTAACAATCAGTTGCAGAGTCTGAAGGGCCGTCTGACCCAGTGCGGAGCTTTCAACGTTGAAAAAGTTTTCAAATATAAAGCCAAGGATCAAGATGGTTTTTTTACGGCTGAGTTTTGGAAATTTGTCTTTAAAGATCTAGAGCTTTCTTTAAGTTCTTTAAATTATGCGTATGAAAATGGAGAACTTTCAGTTACTACCTCCTCACCATCAACGTTGGGTATGATTACTCTCTTGCAAAAGGAGAATAAACCAACACAATTTCGAAACAATTGGCGGCCGATTACTCTTCTAAATACAACCATATAAAATTAGCTCAGCCGTATGCAGAAAGAATCAAAACAAATTCTTCCGATTTGATAACTGATGACCCAAACGGGGTTTATGTACGGTCGTTTACAGGGCGAAAAGGTAAGATTGTTTATGACTTAATGATTTTACACTAAAATGACGTTAAAAAAACCGGAGTATGTTTATGTTATGGTGAATAGATTTGAAAAAGCTTTTGACTCGGTTTCACACAAATTTATACCAAAGTATTGGGATTTCTAAATTTTGGGCCATCGTTAAACGTTGGCTTAAGCTTGGTTTTTATAATAACAGCATGTCTTAGGTTTTAGTAATGGAATAGCTACGCAACAGTTTAAGTTGGGAAGGGATGTAGACAGGGAGATCTTTGTAGCCTTACATTTTCTTGATTTGTGCAGAGATTTTGGGGTGTCTTATTAGAAAAAATATAAAGAAGTCTCTGGTTATTTTTACCTGAAAAATAATTGAATGTTAAAATCACTCAAATATGCCGATGATTCTGCGGTCATTCTCGATGGTAGTGACAAAAGCTTATTGCAAACCCTTATGGAAATCTCGTTTTTTGAACGTATATAGGTTTCTTAAAGTAAATGAAGACAAAACAAATGTGGTGTAAATCGGATCCATTGCCCATAAAACAGCCAAACCCAAAATATAACACCAAAAAAAAAATGAACTGGGTACAAGATGGAAAGTTCAAGGCTTTAGGAGTGATTTTTTCAACCACAATTAACAGAGATGGAAGAATTAAAGTACAATAATGTCATCGGAGTCAGTGTCCAAATCAAATCCATCATTGGTCAAAACGAAACTTAACTGTCTTAGGTAGAATAACAGTTGTTAAATCCTTGTTAGTTTCCAAAAATTAACCATCTCGTCTGTCCATCCCGACCCCTTCTAAATGCTTCCTGAAACGCTTGCAAAAAAAGATCTCTATGAATTCATTTGGAAGAACAAGAAAAAATGACAAGATAAGTCGAAACCAGCTCTCAAACGATTATGCCGATGGAAAAGGGAAAGGACAACTTTCAAAAATATATCTTTTCGTTGAGGGCTTTTGAAAAGTACATGATAGAAGAAGGAAGGTTGTAACTCGATGGTTAAAGGAATATCTCTGTTTTCTAATATAACGGATCACGATTAAGTGATCTCGCAAAAAGGGGTCTTCTTTCACCTTGAATGCTGCAAAGAACATAAATAATTTGTTTGGAAGGAAATTTGAAGAGGTAGTTTCTTCAGTTTGCATAAATCCAAAGAAAAAAAATATCCCTTTAAACTGGGACGAGGTCTAAAATCTTAATAGGCGAAAATAGTGTTTTCAAATTGGTTGGCAAGAACTAAATCTCGACATGGTAAAACCAGGAATTACTACGTCGTGATATGGTTACGGGAGTGGCCCGTTTTATGACATAACTTAGAAACTGAAAGAGAAATATGGCCTACGGACAAAAACGTCTGGAATATAACGGGTACTTAGTGCATATAGAAAAAGTTTTAACACCTTTCAGACCAGAGTCTATATATCAAAATACACTTTACCTTTCCTTTGTTCCTTCCTTTAAGCTTATTTTGAAAGATAAAGAGAAATTCTCTTGCAGCATTCAAGGAACCAACCTCGAGACCAAAAAACCTGGAATTTAAAATTACACGTTGTTTTTCAGTAAAATGATTGGAAAACATCTGTTTGATCCTTTTAGATGTACAATAGATTACAACAACTTAAGATGGTCCAATACAGGGTCCGTCAATAGCGCTTTAAATACAAATTCGGTTATGTATTAAAATAGGTCGAAGACTTGATAATATATGTACTTTTTGCAAAAGAAGAGCTGAGACAATTGAGCACATATTAGTGGAAGTAAAGAGTCAGATTATTTGGTCTCAAATTCAAAACTGGTTTTAGATGAAGCTTGGCAGCTCCCAGTACTCTAAATAAATATCCTATTCTCTTGGTGTTGATTTAAAAAATATGGCAATTCGGCTTTAAATG
The DNA here is from genome assembly GCA_023653785.1 of Ophioderma brevispina. Taxonomy (NCBI): domain Eukaryota; kingdom Metazoa; phylum Echinodermata; class Ophiuroidea; order Amphilepidida; family Ophiodermatidae; genus Ophioderma; species Ophioderma brevispina. The sequence goes on from JAMKCH010005672.1 coordinate 12,116, forward strand.
TGTTTGATCATGTTAACCAAAATGTTCTCCATATATAGAACCAGATGGCACAGTCCCTCTTTCATTTATTGTTCTTCAAAGAGAAATTGAAAACTATTATAAATTGAAACATACCATATCCTAATGAAAAAAAACTCAATTTACCTTATTCATAACAAATGTCAGGTTTGGAAGGGGCTTTTCAGTTGATTGATAAGGAATAAAATTTGAGAGTTAATATATTTTTCTTAGCTGCTTCAATATCATACAATATTGTATTCATCATTCATTATATTATACTATGTTGAATTGCTTTATGAATGGAATAGTATGTTCGATGAGGTGAGAGTGAGGGTGCGTGAGCGTATGTCCCATTTTTTGTTTGTATCTTATAATACTAAAATCCGGTTGATCTTAATTATTTTGATATAATACGTTATGTTCATATGTAACGTAAATGTGAAATATGATATGTAGAAATGGCATTTATCAGTTGTAAGAAGGAAGTAAATAAAAATATAGGCTGGTGGTTAACACCAGGGGCACGTCAAACCGACAAACAAAAAATTGAAGTTGTTAGCATCTGATCCGCCTGATGAAAAGGCTCTGAAGGCTGATGTCAATGCAATACCAAAGTTATACATGAATTGCATTGACGTTTCGACGTCAAGATGACAAACTTCTAAGCTACACAAGAATGATCACACAAATTACACTGACATACAATCTATGGTGTTGCAGTGTACCACGATATAAACATATGAAATATATATTTGAAATATAGCAACAGTGATGTGTTTCTGTGAAACCATGGTGGAAGTAGTGGCAGGTACTTACGAGTTGTCACCACAGATATAAAGCCAGTGCATATGTTAGAAGTCCCAAATTGATATTTAATTCTGATGGTTTTAAAGTGTTAGAGCAAATGAGCATTTGTTCAGCAGGGTGACGTGACTATTAGAGTTGCCACTGGTTTCCTGCATTCACTAAAATTTCAAGTGTTGATATGTAAGACTATTTCCCCAACCAGCGTGAGATGTTACTTGATTTAAGACTTAAAAAATAAAATATGCCAAGAGTTAAAGAACATGACACAGGCACAAACCTGGGTGTGCAAGACTAACATAATAGAGTTGTTGAGAATGCAAACGATGACCAGAAACGAAGCTGATCAAACGACTATACTGTCAACAAAGAGAATGCTTATGGTGTCAAATTCTGATATACTTTTCAATTTGGACAAGAAACTTGGTCATCTCTCATAAACTCAACAAAGTGATTTAAAAAGAATGAATTCACAAGTGGGAAAACATATTTCCTGATCTACCCAGTAAGACACATGTCATATTCCATGACATTGATGTATGCGATTCAGAACGAATGAAACAGTATCCATATAGGTCAAATTGCAACATCTAAAAATTAAATGAAGTACATGTTAGACAATGACATCATTGAGCCAATCAAACGTGTCGTTTTCTCTCAATATCGCCTTATTATTTTATAGCAAAACTACGTAACTAAGACCGATCGTAGTTTTGCCATAAAAACTTCTATGAGTGCCAGTGTTTTGCTGTACAAACTAACAGGACTACAGAGGGTATTTTGGAGGACTGTAGTATACAGATCTCATGTGAGTATGCAAATCTGGATTAAACTGTGAATTTTGGTACACACCTACTTTATGCATTGATAATCAAAAAAATTGATGGAAGCACTTGCCACACCCCTTTCATGGCCCCAGCTTGGAGTTCCAGGTTACACAGGGGTAAAAAATTTAAAATGTTCCGATTGTGTTGAAAAACACACCATGATGTTTGTCTGGTTACAAGGATTCCAAAAAGGTATAGTTTATACTAGCTATGGCTTATAGTGCTGGAATTATGGGGTAAAAACTGTAAAAATGGTGAAAATGTCAATTTTGGTTTGTACAGGGTCAACAATTAAAGGTTGCTCCAATTTTTGTAAAACGTGGTTCAAGTTGTTGGTTCAGCTCATAGAATGAAATATAGGAATAGTTTTGAATATCTTAAGTGTTTGGTCATTAACCAAAATGGCGAATAAATCAACAGCTATTGGCAGCTATTGGATTCTATTAACCTGTGACCTATTTTGTTGGATAACGTAAAAACTAAGCATAACAGGCTGTTAACATTCTTCGTACTTGCATTCATGAAATCAATGACTGGATGGTTCAAAATAAGCTACAGCTCAACCAAGACAAAACTGATTTTTTTTGTCATTGCTAGTCCCAGAGTACTGAATACCTTGCCTGACATTGAGTTAAAACTCCGTAATGCTTGTATTAAGCCTTCAACTTTTGTTAAAAACCTTGGTGTTTACTTTGATGCTTCACTCAATATGTCCCATGATGTCAGTAATGTTTGTAAATTTGTGAACTTTCATATTCGTAATCTCTGGCGTATCCGTCAATGCATCACACAGGATGCTTGGCATCACGCTGTCAGAGCGCTGGTCCTCTCACGTATTATGCAGACTCTCTTTTATATGGTGCGCATGAAATTGACCTTAAACGCCTCCAGCGCCTCCAAAATAAAGCTGCGCGTTTGGTGTTTGCATGCGGACGGGACCAGCCCTCTGTCAGCCTCCTAAGGTCTTTACACTGGCTTCCTGTTAAGGAAAGAGTTATCTTTAAGTTGATGACATATGTTTACAAATGTATCCATAATGAAGCTCCTACCTATCTCACTGATCTTATCAGTCTGCATCTTGATAGTATTTCAGGCAGTTATAAGCAAAGACTACGCTCGGCCTCTGATGCTACCCGTCTCACGGTTTTTCGCTCTAAAAAGAAAGCAGGCGATAGTTGCTTCAAGACCGCAGCTCCCTTGCTTTGGAATGTGCTTCCATCTAGTATTAGGGAGTCAACAACAATGTCTTTGTTCAAGAGGTTACACACCACTAACTCACTTATACACAGTAGTCTATGGGGAAAATGGCAACTTTGAGCATGTTTCTTTCACATTTAAAACTCTCACAGAGGAAATACAACAACATCACCTTAAAGTACAGCTGAAATCACCAAATAACCAAATTTTGAACATATGATGACCGGAAAAATTTTTAGTTACGAATCACCAAACTTGCCCGATGTCAGACCGGCAACCCAAGATTCTCTATAGTCGCCAAAGCTAGCAATTTGCAAATCGATGATAAATTGATGACCGCGGAGTAAATTTCATCAAATTCACTGTCCAAATGCCGCTTAGTTTGAGAAAACATACCAGTCTACCATGTCAATCATGAAATTTCATCACTTTCTTAATATAACTAGTGCATTTTCAGACATTTTAAAGCACTTTTTCCAGATGCCATGCAAGAAAGTAGTCCATCCAAGATTTTTGATCCTTACGGCAGCCAGGTTAGTGGTGTATAACCAAGAAGTGCCTGAAAACCTATCTCTTTACTAGATTCTTTGTAAGGCGCTGTGTGCTTTGTAGAGCGCCATATAATGTTCTGTTAGTATTTTTATTATTATTATTATTAACTTTTAACTTTTGACCCATGTACACAACAAAATTGACTTTTTCACTATTTTTTACAGTTTTTACCCCATAACTCCGAAACTATAAGCATTGATAGTGTAAACTATACCTTGTTGGAATCCTTGTGACCAGACAAACATCATGGTCTACTTTCAACACAACACAATTTTTAAAATGTTGACCCCTGTATAACCTTGAAACCCAAGCTGGGGGCCATTAAGGGGGGGGGGGGGGTGGAAAGTGCTTCCATCAATTTTATGGATTACCAATGCCTAAAGTACTTGTGTGCAAAAATTCACAATTTCATCCGGAAGCGCACACTCTTTCACCCCTGCTAGTAAGATCAAACTAAAACAAGGTAAGATCAAACTAAAATGTTTGTAAACAACAGATATCAAGAATTGTATTTCATTGTAAGTGATATTTTGTGTTTAGCCATTGAAATATAGCATGTGTATTTTGCCATAACTGCTTTTCCCCTACTTTTTTAAGGCAAAAACTACGTAACTTGACAAATGGTGTTGTAATTCTGAAATGGTTTAATCATTATCCCTCAAAATTGACGGATATACAGAGAATAATATAATAAATATATTAAATGTATTCAATCCAGCTAATTTTATAATTATAAGAAAATGCAAACGGGTGAACTTTAAAGCTAAATATCTCAAAAGGCCGATTTTTGAGATACGTACTTTTGCCAAGGGGAACTATGTACAGGGTTCTTATCTATCATAATTTAATACATTTTGTGGAAGAAAATATAGAAACTCCAGATCACAAGTCACATGAGTTTATTTCCACAAGAGTACAATGTGATGTCAGTAAAGAGAATGATTTCCTCCCTTGACATTCTACTATCATCCATTATAGCATAAAAGTAGTGTCCATGGTTCGATCGCTAATAGCCTCGTCCCCAGGGACCCCAGATTTTACCGGAAGTGGTCAAAATTTTGGTATCAGAAGAAAGCCACTATTTTTCTCATTTACCCTGTGAAATTCTAGGGTTAAAGCATGTTTGGTTTGGACGTTATGAGCGAAAACATGCCCCATTTTGATCGACCAATATTAATCACAGTAGTCTCTGGGGTTTTAATACAAAATCACGTTTATAGCACTCACTTCAAAACGGGTTGAAATACCACCGCGAAACTTTACAGATGGGGTTTTGGGTGAATGCCATACTATCAAGATGAAAGATTTATAGGGTCATCCCCCCTTTAATGACTGGTCCTTTAAACCTCCGCAAATAAGAAATGCCATTAATTCCGTAAGAGACTGTATGAATGCATCAAAACTCAGCCGACAGTTCATGAACGGATATGTTTAATTCTTTAGAACAATAGAACCTGATTCCAGCCCGAAACAACCGGGCAAAAACGGGACGCAACCGATGATTGAGTTTGGAAGCAAACCTTAAAGAAAACTGTCAATTTCATTCTTAAACTAAAAATAATGGTCATTTGATCCATTTTCGACCGAATCATACACCACAATTACGCCCATCTCCATTTAGTCTTTTATCAAGGCTTTGATTTATATTTTTAGAATCCAGGTCAGGTCTGAAATGATTAGACTTTTTTGAGCTCCGAGCTTGACAGGTTCCTTTCGGAGATCCTGACCCAATTTTGAGGCGTATTTGACTGATCTCAATTAATAAACATTGGTTTTACGTTATTTAGTACCATATGGTTATATTCATTTATCATTTCTGATTTGGTCATTGTCTTTAAAAAAGTAGCACAATGCACCGCCAAAGTGCACATTCCAATTGATAACTTAAAATGTATTTTGATTGCGAATACCCTTTCAAAGAAACTGTTGTTTTGTGTGTTTGTGCTCTGTTCTTGAAGTACAGTTGGCTCAAAAAGTATCTCGGCAGGTTTTGCGATCGGTATTGTGCCAAAGTTCGATACTTTCGAACGTTTTCGAAATATACATTTTGTTACCTAGGTCTTTAATTTAAAGGAAGTGGTCAACATTTTGGTATTAGAAGAAAACTACTATTTGTTTCATTACCCTGTGAAATCTTAGGGCTAAACGATGTTTGGTTTGGATGTTATGAGCGAAAATAATATTTTGGGTTCATCCTTCATGTAAGACTGCATGAAATTAGCCTAGCATGAAATCTTCTATAAGAGGAACAAAGGATTACAAGGATTGTACAGCTTTATTCCGTAAAAGAGTCTTTAGTCTAACTCATGAATATCTTATACCAAGGACACACACCCCATTTTGGTCAACCAATATCAATTTTACAGAGTATTTTATGGGGAATAGAAAATCACGTTTTTAGCTCTACAACTTAAAAACGTGTTGAAATATCGGCGCGAAACTTTACAGGTGGAGTTTTGGGGTGAAGGCAACTTTATCAAGATGACAACTCTATTGATTTAAATTGATATAAATTGCCACTTTATCAAGATGACAAATTTATAGACTTAACAAAATTTATAAAAATTGTATATGTAAATATACCGTTCTGATGCTATCTGCTAGGAAAGAGAAAGACCTAGGCAACAAAATGTATATTGTGAGAACTTTCAAACTTATCGGACTTTGGCACAATACCGATCGAAAAACATGCTGAGATATTTTTTTGTGCCAACTGTATATTGTTATATAATTTTAGATGTAATCTTGAAGAGGCCACTGCACCTCCACGCCTTGCGTTTAGCAGTGTCTATCGGGACAGCAGGTATATGCCATCTTACACTATATTATTCAAGATACATTTCCCCCAGCATTACTTTATTTGTACATTACCTTAATGAATTATTCTCATTTCCACGCATAATGGATTATTTACATTTGCACTTGTTTATAAAATATTTTTCCCAACATCTCAGTTATTTTCTTATTGTACTGCTCCCATTACCACGCAATACCGAAACAGAAGCCAGCGTGATATATTTCGCTGGCTTCTGTTTCGGAATTACATGCGGCGTTGACAATATAGCACAGGGAATAAAGATGGCAGCATCCATGATTGCAGTACAGTCGTGACATTTGTCGGAATAATCTGGATTTTTTTTGCAAGGAATACTCCAATGACCATGAAAACCATCTGGTACGTCTTAGTTAGGGATATTTCATTATATATGTGCCGATAGATTTATGCCAATAAATCCCTTTAACAGACCCACTACGCGTTAGTACTTTAATAATATAACTAGATGAGACCTGCCCAGCTAGCAAAATACGTTTTCCGAACGTTTTTGTGAATGTGTCGTTCACGTTTTGTGACCGTTTCTTCAAAACGTTTTCTGGACGTTTTATTGTGGAAGGTCAAAAACGTTTTAAGAACGTCATTTAAAAACGTTTCTAAAACGTTTTAGAACGTCCAAAACGTTAAAAGAACATTTGATTAAATGCCTAATTAAATAGTAACAATTAATAATAAAAAAAATAAATTCATGTTATCTGTATATTGCAAACTTAACAACACTGAACATTTTGTACTTCATATTTGATAGACAGAAATTGCATCACTTCCCTCTTGGGGGAGTAGAACCTGGACCCTACGTGTGGAAGTCCAAGCACTTAACCATTACACCATGTAGCCGACTGAATATTAATAGGTTAATTTCTATTTATATAGTCTAGATGTTTAGCAGTCTAGTGTTTTTGACTATTTTCCAAATATTAAGTGATCATTATATATATAAAGTAGCTTTTAGTATAGACATCCTTGTACCTTAACCCTAAATCCCTAAACCCTAACCATATAATGTCACATGGTGACGCTTTAAAAACGTTTACAAAACGTCTTGCAAAAATGTACTTTGTGTTTATTGGGTAACAAATACATGGATTTTTTAAAATTTTAATAATAATAATAGCAGAGATTTATATAGCGCCTTATGCTATTGGCCTCTAAGCGCTTTCACAAATGGTCGCTGATCACTGTGGCCCAACCATACCATAAACCATTCAGCATCATTTCAAGGGACGCAGCATATCGGGATCAGCGCTTTCCCTTATCAGCAAACATACATCGGGATAACCATCGCAGCCGGGACCAGCTTCCCAAATATCGCATGGGTAAATCGGGACAACCAAGCGGTTAATTTCTTGTCCAAGGAAATTACAAGATAGCTGAATCACACAAGGCTGGAACGCACGCCTATACGCATGGATGAGCATACACTGGAGTCGAGCGCTTACCTGATTGAGCTATCTTGTCCGCTAAATTTTTGCAACGTTTCATGAATGTATAAACAAATTAATGTTACATGATTTGAAAAACATTGTCAAGTTATATTACAGAAGTTCAGAAAACGTTAACGAAAACAAAATGTGTTTTAATTGAAAACATTCTGGAAAGGACGTTTTATGCACGTCGCATAGTAATCTAAGTACAAAGCACATTACGAATCAACATCTGGAACCAGTTCTTTTAAGGTCTTACGAAAACCAACAGGAAACGGATAGAGTATAACCAAATTATAACGTATTTTAAACCTCGAAAAATTATGTTCCTTAAACGTTTCAAAAATACGTTTTACGAACGTTGCAAAGTAATGTTGGTTTACTTTACATCGTTCAGAAAACGTTCCCTGAATATCTCTAAAACATATCTAGCCTGCAACAAACTGAAAATAATGTTATGTAAGTAAATATCGCACTACAATATCAAGAAACCGTTCTTCTAAGGTCTTAATAAAACCATCAGAAAATGTCTGTAATGTAACCAAATTATAACGTATTATGAACGTCGTAAAATACGTTCTTAAAACGTTTCAGAAAATACGTTTTAAGAACGTTGTAAAATAACGTCAATAGGTTGGTTTATTCGATAACGTACAGAAAACGTTCCCGAAACGTTTATTAAAAACCACAAAGAAATTAAACGAAAACGTTTTAGAACGTTTTCTGAAGGTTTTAAAGGACAAAAACGTAAAAAAAAAAACAAGAAACCTGGGGAAAACGTTTCTGAACGTTTTGTGTTTGCTGGGTGAAGAGCGATCGCTAAGGGCGCACAGCACTAAGTTCACATCATAGAGGTAGATAAAGCAAATTTGAGAAAGTAGCGTGGTCTAGCGGTTAGCAAGCTTACTTCTGGAGCAAAGGGTCCTCGGATCGAATCTCAGTAGGACCACTTGCTGGATTTAATTCGGGAACTCAATTTGGGATTTAATTTGTATATTGATTAAAACCTGAATACCACTTTCTCCATGTTTCATTTAAAATGGGCAAATGAACCATGAAAGCTTGCACTACCCATCCGGTGTGTGTTTCGTGTAGTGTGTTTGAATGTTGCAATATGGCGCTGTTTAAGCTGCTGCTTCCAAGTCGCATTGTTTCTGTCTAGTAATTATTAAGTTGTAAAGTCTCTAGCAATTTGGCCTACATGCCACGATTTGAGATTAAAATAAACCTTTATTATTATTATTAAATAAAAAGCTACAGAACCGACGAGGTTGGTTGGTTGGAAGTCCCCGCCTATCTCTTCAGGAGCACTACAAACTGTGTTAATACGATGAGCTCACTGGTGGACGTTAGCTACGGGTAAATGTTACCGCCCAAGCCCATTACTACTTCATATAAACTTCACAGCATGGAAAAGCACTTTCTCGTTGATTTCGCCAGGCGGCCCTCGGTTACAAAATGATCCTTATACATCCTAGGACATCGCCCGGCATGTGGTTTCTTCAGAAAGTTTACCATCGCAAAGAACAACTATACGCTGTTTTGTTTTTTTGTTTTTTTTTTTTTTTGCAGATTTTCAATATGGCTTCCAAAATAGCGTGGGCTATAGTGTGTTCGTAGTTGCATCATTACTGGAGAGAAGAGTAACGCACGAACGAATACAAGCTGTGTTCACACAGCCCGTGGGAGGACACATATAATGTGTTGCTTGGATGACGATTGTTCATTCAGTCATCACGCAAGTGGGTAAGAACTGGCTTAGCGCTCGCTTATTGTACATGTCATTCGGGGTTCACTAATCAGTATGGCTTTGATTTTTTGGAAACTGTTTTTACACTCCTGTGACCAAACATATTCACATTTTTGGCTAGCAAATTTGTCAAAGTACTGGCAATATCTGAAAAGTTTGGACAAAACTTCCTGTAATATCCAGCCATGCCTAAGAATCTCTGAAGTTCTTTCCTGGTACTAGGTGTACGTGTGGGGAACTTCTCAATTGTTTCAACTTTAGCCTTGACAGGCTTGACCTTGTCTTGACCTACTACATGGCCTAAATAAGTGACATTCGCATGACAAAACTCACTCTTGACCAATTGACTGTCAATTTGTTTTCCGACAACTTCTGAAACAAGTGATGGAGCTGCCCAATGTGTTGTTCCCAAGATTGACTGTACACAATCAAATCATCAACATCGGCTTCGCAGCCTTTTATATGCCAGCAACTATATGATTTACCATTCTTTGGAAGGTTGCCGGTGCGTTTTTCATACCGAACGGCATAACCCGATACTGAAAAAAAAAACCATCCGGCGTGCAAAATGCCGAAACTTTCTTTGCACGGTCAGTAAGAGGAACTTACCAAGTTGCTGACATACTTTGAATTGCCAATTTTGTCAATGCAGTCATCAATACGAGGTATCGGAAATGAACCAGTCTTTGAACATTGATTTACCCTTCTGAAGTCTGTCACAAACCTAAGGGAACCATCCGGTTTTGGTACAAAAATACATGGGGAACTCCATTCACTTTTGCTTGGTTCAATTATATTGTTTGCCGGACGAGCCCCCAATTTTGTTACGGTCAACTTGACCAAGGCCAAAACCACCTTTTAACTATGGATTCAAACTCCGAATAACTAGACAATACACTGGAAACTTGATTACAATTTAAATCAAGGAATTTTTATTTGATCGTGTATTAACTTTAAATCACAGTTAAATATCGATAGGTATAAAATCAAGATTTAACTATTAAATAAAGTGTTGTAAATATATACTAGACCGACTACCGGGTGTGCCGCGACGCGAGCTGCAGCAAGATTACTATAAAGATGCAGAACTTACAAACAGTCCTGAGCGAACTTACCAAAAAATCCTGGCGAATATTCCAGGTAAAAACTTACGGCCCCAAGAATTAGCAATGATTAATTTCACTTTGAGTGAGATTAAGTCATAAATTAGCACCTAAAATATTATAATTAATCTAAGTAAAATAATATAAAGTTATACCTGATTTGTGCGCATACTGTGTGTGTGTGAAGCAAATAGAAGGAACAGAAGAGCGGGGAATATTCTGCGATATTTACCGGAGTAAGGAGATCTGACTAGCCCGGGAGGTGAATTGATTTGAAGAAGAAACTCAAGGTTGGCGCACTGCGGTATAATGTACAGTCACAGTGCTGTGTATGGTTTATGGATATGAACATTCTAATATGGGAAAGTGGAATGTTTCTGTAAGCTCAAAGACTCATGATGTAATGGGCTAAATATAGTACATGACTCATATAGACGGTGCTGATCCTTCTAGAATGTGTGAGAGGTATACACGAATCGACGGCGAACTATTCTCGCTCCTACGCCGTGGTCGGCGCGCAATCACCATCCGCCATTGACTGGGGGGCATCTTTTGCATTTCTCGTTTATACAACAGCGTTTAAGTTGTACGTGTTACCACAATTGGAGCGATATTTGATCAGTTCTGGACGGCAAAAATCTACCCTAGTTCACTGTTATCCATTTGTATATCCTAAGGGCGGCTCAGAAAAAAATGTAAATTCTTGGTGCACAAATAGCGATAAAAGTACAAAATGGAAACGAACTGCGTGTAAAATTCACTCCCCAATGAACCATGAGAATGTGAATGTCTGCAGCCGTACCATAGGTATCGGTTCCCAAATTGGAAAACCACCGAATCTGCCAAGTTCTAATGAAGTGGGAATGAACTTATTTTATTTTTATTATTTTCATTTAGTTGCTTAAAGAGATTGTTGTGTTCACAAATTCCATTGTGAAAATGGTTTTTTAAATTAAAGAAAATAGTTAAGCTTAAAACTTTCCATGTACAGTAAAAACCAAAATTAAGCGTCCTTTCTAGAACATCAACAACCCGCATTGGAAGATGGCACGGTTTGCAGCAAATACGATCGGCTTTACTTTGGGAACTATTCAATTTTTCCACGTACACGGATTATATCAACATTCTGTTGTAACTTTATTTTTGTCTGGATGTTTTGAATTTACGAAAAATGATTTTTCTCACGCGTGCTGTAGTACCAAATTTTAACACGTATTCTAACCATAAGCGTTCATTTCTCCGTCACGCAAACGTGGGCGAGATTAACCGTCATTTTTTTACAAAACGTAAGCACTTGCCAGAATTCCAGTTTAACCAGTCCCGACATGATCATTCTAAATCCAATAAATTAAACGGTTGAAAATTGTTAAAAAAATTGTGAAAAAGGTAGGTTGTAATTCTAAGCACGTAAAAGGCCATATGCGGCGTGTGTTTGTGTACTGTGTGTTGGTGGCCAAGATGCCCCCCAGTAATGGCGACGACGTAGAGGGTGTCCTCTCAAGGCTTCCCCGTCGGATGAGCGTGATATAAAGCAAGTGAAGAGAAAAGATGCCAGAGAGAGTTTTATAACATATGGAGAAAAAGGGACGGACAGACGAGCGACCACTTTCGACTCGCCCCCACCCTCCACCAAACTCTCCTTGATCTCACTTGAGAATCTCACAATAGGTTGACAGTGAAGTGAATTAGTCTTCATTGTGGACAAGTTGTCATAGTAGTCTCAACTCCAATAGTTCCCGTCCGAGGGTGTAGCCGTCTTCGGTTTCTGTATTTCGTGGCCTCTGCGTTATCGATAAAAAACTAGCTACAGCACTTATGGACTTATATTTTTCGACCAGGCCGAGCTTCGCGGAGTAATTAGGAACCGTTTTCTTCAGTAAGGAAAAGTCGTCGTGGACAAGTCCCACTTTGGGAAAAGTGAGTCCCAACTAAACCTATTAATGGGTTTGATTTTGTGATGGTTCCTTATTTTTTATCTTGTATTTGCTTTTTTATTTATAATGTAATATGGGTGAAAAGAATGTCGTATCATTTGTTACTGTCAAGTAAAGGTGCCTGCGGATATGACAAATCAATATGCGAATGAGGGTAGCGTATTTTAACCAAGGGGGGTGAATGATGAATGAAGCCCATTCAAAAACCAGTCGTCAGTGCGGGCCGCTGACATTTTGAATATGCACGGAAATTATTAGTTGGGTTGCTTGTATACACAATAATGTCAATTCCGCTACAAAAAATCCGCCAAAATATCAGTTGTTGGATGTGTTGGGTGCTAGTGGGTGGTAAATTTTTGTCCCTAACCATGGCCACACAACGAATGAAATGACGCGTCAGTAGTGCTGATTTAAATAAACCGCCTCAATGAATACATCTTTCACCTAAGCGCGTTGCATTATGAGAAAAAAGCGTAGTATTGAGCACAATGATCCAGGTGCACTATTAGTACACCTGCCACCCTAACATACATCATTTGCATTCCCTACCGATTAGTGTATATTGCAAAGCGGGCACCCACAGTATTGGAGAAGCGGACGGGGCCCCGCCATTGCTTTCTATTGTGGTACTCTATGTTTTCTTTGTGGTCGGCAACATGCGAGACGATGAATTCTAAAGATACGTAACGTTTTTGCCTATCTATTATAGTCGTGTCCACACGGTCGGACTTAAGTCACTTAATACCGGTTATTAACTCGGTCGGTATTAACGTCGGACTTAAGTTGCCGTGTGGACGCGCCACTGATGGATTTTTAAATACTGTCGGTATTACTGTCGGACTTGGAATTTGGTGTGTTGGACGCGTATTTAACGGTATCAACGCTTAGATCCGACATAACTTTAAGTCAGATAAACTTATTACCGGTACTAGCGGACCGTAAGTGGTCCATTGGAACTGGCTCGGAGTTGAATATAACTCACCCAAAGGAAGGTTAGAATAATGATTTAAATTGAAAGAAAAAATGTGATGAAAACATCTTTACTATCGGTAAATATGTTTACTCATGCACAGGAACCTAACACCATGACCATTTCAATGGTAATTTAATGCAAAGGGTTGGTGTGAAGGGAAGAGAAAGGAAGGGGGGGAAGGAGAGGGGAGGGAGGGGGCATGGGGAGGGAAGGGGAGGAAGGGGAAGGGGGCATGGGGGGGGGAGGAAGGGGAATTGGTGGAGGGGGATTGGGGAAGGGGAATGGCGATGGGAGGGGGAAGGAGGTGAGGGGAGGGGGGAATGAGGAGGGGAATGGGGAACTCAAGCGTTGCATAAAATATGCCAAAAAATCACCTGCAGAAATAACTTGAAATAAGGGAGAACTTTCTGAAAATGCAATCAACAAACTGAGGAAGGAAGGAAATGTGAAATAATAAATAAATACAGATGAATAAGTAGCAGAGCATTTGTTATAACATAGATAAATGCATATAAATATAACGCTTAATGAATGCATGAAGAAAGAATTAATGAATGGATAAAGGAATAAATTCAAACTACCTTTATGATTATGAATAAATAATAAATAAAATAAAGAAAGGAGGAAGAAGGAAAGGGGAAGACGGGGAAGGGGAAAGGGAAGGGAAGGCGGAACGGAAGGGAGGGAGAGGGAAGGGGAGGGGGTAGGTGCAGAGGGGGATGGTGGAAGGGGAAGGGAAGGAGAGGAGGAGAGGAGAGGAGAGAGGAGGGGAGGGGGAGGGAGTGGAGGGGGAAAGTGAAAATGAATAAAGGGGAAGGGGAGGGGAAGGGGAGGGGGAGGAGGGGGAGGCGGAAGTGGAGGGAGGGGGGAGGGGAGGGTAGAGAGGGATGGGGAGGGGCGGGGAGAAAGGTGAAGGGGAGATGGGAAAGGGGAGGAAGAGTGGCGGAGGTTTTTTTTTTTTGGCGGACAAGGGGAGGGTAAAAATTTACTAAGTGAAATTGCTGAAGAATTCGCATGAACAGACGATTATGTTTCGACCTAAATACTAAAAAGAGCATTATATTGTAGCTTCTATTCCTGTAAAATATTCACACATAATTATAAACACTAATTTTTTTCTTTTGCAGAACATTTTATTGCTTGAACCCTTAACAATAATATTTGTATAACTGCACAAATGGCACTCCAATATGTTACACAGTAATGTAATCCAAGCATTCCAGTGTCTATTTATCGCGCGCAAATTGGCGGAATTATACGCAGCACATGATGTGGCATATGGCGATATATACACACAATTTTTTAATAAAATATAAGATTTTCTTTCTCAAATACAGAAATATCACAAGTTATATTTCATGAGGGGTATCAGTCGGTGACCGCTCATGTCTTGCCCGCCTTAAAATGGACGCTGGGGAAGTTCCGGTTGTTTGTTTCAATCGCCCATTTAAGTTTACGATTACAAAAAAATATTTATTTTACTTGTCTAGTCATACGTTTGATAGTTTTAGTTCGAACGAAGCTCAGGCCGTTGAAAGCGATCCGGAAGAATGGATTTTTCTTTATGGTACACCGATGCTATGGGTCTTGGTCGAATAGATGCGTTACGGTCATTTCGACTGGTATATTTCTTTGTACTCGATTCATTCACGAACATCATCTCGAAGAAGATTTGGCAGAACCGAAAGATGAGGACGAGTTTTGTTTCACACATCCCGTGGAGGACCATATAAGTGTTGCTTGGATACGATGTCAGTCAGTCATCCGCAAGTGGGTAGAACTGTCTTAGCGCTCGCTATTGTACATGTCATTATCGGTTTGCGGTTTGTCGGGTTCACTAATCATATTGCTTTTGATTTTTTGGAAACTGTTTTCACACTCCTGTGACCAAACATATTCACATTTTTGGTAGCAAATTTGTCAAAGTACTTGCAATTGATCTGAAAAGGTTTTGGACAAATTTCCTGAATAAACCAGCCATGCCTAGATTGAGTTCTTTTCCTGGTACTAGGTTTTACTTATTTGGGACTCTCAATTGTTTTCAACTTTAGCCTGACAGCTTGACCTTGTCTTGAACCTACTAATGGCCTAAAAATGACGTTCGCATGACAAAACTCACTGCTTGAACCAAATTGACTTCCAAATTTGTTTTTCTCCGACAACTTCGAAACAAGTGGATGGAGCTCCCAATGTGTTTGTTGTTCCCAAATTCGTACACAATCAAATCATCAACATCGGCTTCGCAGCCTTTTATATGGCCAGCACTCATCTGAATTTACCATTCTCAGTGGCGGATCTAAGGATTTGAAAAACGTCAAAAGTACCCCGGGGGGGTGGGGCGGAAGGCTGAAACGTGTCCAAAGCTTCCAAAAGGGGCTGATTTTGCAGATTTTGGCAAATTTCGAAGGGACCGGGGAGGCTGGGCGCGCCCCCCTCCGCCCCCTTCCCTGGAATCCGCGCAGAATTCTTTGGTAAGTTGCCGGTGGCTTTTTTCATACCGAACTGCATAAACCCTATCCTGAAAAAAAACCCTCCTGCTTGCAAAATGCCGAACTTTCTTTCGCACTGTCAGTAAGGAGGAACTAACCAATTTCTGCCATACTTTTGAATTGCCAATTTTTGTCAATGCAGAGTCATCAATCGAGGGTCTCGGAAATGAAACCAGTCTTGAAACTTGAATTTACCCTTCTGAAGGTCTGTCAACAACCTAATGGAGCCCATCAGTTTTGTACAAAAATACTGGGTAACTCCATTCCCTTTTGGCGGGGTTCAATTATATTTTTTGCCGTGGAAAAACGAGCCCCACCCCCCGCCCATTTTTGTGTACGGCAACTTGACCAAGGCCAAACCACCTTTTAACTAGGATAAACTCCTGAAAACTAGACCATACACGTAAACGTATTACACCTTTTCATCAAGGAATTTTATTTTGATCGGTGTCTTACCTTTAAATCACAAGTACAATACGATTAGGTATTACTAATCAATGATTTGAACTTATAAAGTTGTTGTCACTTATTATACTCGACCTACTCCTGGTGTGTGCCTCACGCGAAGCTGCACAAGATTCTTAACGATGCATAACTTTACAAACAGTCCTGGCGACTTCAAAACATCTGGCGAATATTCCAGCGTAAACTATCAAACTTCTTTCTTTAAGGGGAGGGTGTTACATTACAGCCCTCAAATATTAGCAATGATTATTCCACTTGAGTCGATTAAGTCATAAATTAGCACCTAAATAGTATAAATTAATCTAAGTAACATAATATAAAAGTATACCGGTTTTGTGGGGCGCATACTTGTTTGGTGTGTGAAGCACATAAATGTAATCACATAGCGGGATATTCTGGAATGTTACCTGAGTAACAGGAGATCTTACTGCCCGGGAGGGTATGATTTGACGAAAACCTCAAGGTTGCGCCTAGCTGTAAATTGGTACAGTCACGTGCTGGGTTAATTGGTGATGGATAGGAACATTCCTAATAGGGAACAGTGGAATGTTTCTAGTAAAGCTCAGACCTGCATGTAATGGTCTACATTTAGAGTACCTTACTCAAAGACTGTGCTGGTCCTTCTTAGAATTGTTTTGAGAGGATACTACAGCAATTGAGAGAAAAATGCAGAGAGAGTTTTATTTATAACATCTTGCTCCAAGTATTAGGGAGCGAGATCTCACATAGTGAAGGAACAGTATAATTAGTCTTCTTCATTGTGGACAAGTTTCATAGTAGTCTCAAACTTCAACTCCAATAGTTCCCGTCCGATTGTGTAGGGCCGCTCGGTTCTTTCTGTATTTCGTCGTGGCCTCTGAGTTTCCGGGAAACAAGCTAGCAGCCACTTCTGGACGTTATATTTTGTCGACCACACCGAGGCTTCGGGAGTCATAAACTGGGAACCTCGTCAGTACGGACATCGTCCGTGGACACGGTCCCACTTTTGGAATTGAAGTCCATACTACTCCCTATTAATTGGCGTTTTGAGTATTGATTGCTTCCTTCAGTTTTAATCTTTGTAGTTCTTTTTTTATTTATAATTAATTGGTGAAGATGTTCTTAATCTATTGTTATGTCACGCATAAATGTCCTGAGGGGATTGACAAAATCAATAAATATGCGAATGAGCTAATTACCAAGGGGAGTGAACCCATTCAAAACAGTCGTGTCCGTGCCTGGGCGCTGACATTTTTGATATGCCAAACGGAATAATATTAGTTTGCGGTCTTGAATTACACACACCTATTTTCATTCGATTAACAAACACTCCGCCAAAATATCAGTTGTTGAAATGTTGGGTGCTATTGGTGGTTACTGTTGTCCTACCCCATGCCACCAACGAAATGAAATGAGCGTCAGTCCGTCTTGATTTAAATACCCGAAACCCGCCTCAATGAATACTCTTTTTCAACCTAAGCGCGCTTGCATTAATGAAAAAAGAGTAATCTGAGCACAATGATCCAGGTGCACAAATATTACACCTGGCCACCTCTACCACTACGATCAATTTGCATCACGACGATTAGTGTATATGCAAAGCGGCACCCCACAGTAGTGGGGACGAAGCGGGGCAGCCTTTTGTTGCTTCTATGTTGTACGCTAAGGTTTTCTTCTTGGGCGGCAAAAACAGCGAGACGATGAATTTCTAAAGATTACGAACGTTTTGCCTCTCCTATCTAATAATCGTGCCACACGTACGGTGGACTTCAGTCCACTACTACCGGTAGTAACCTCTTGTTCGGTATAACGTCGGACTTAAAGTTGCCGTGTGGACGTGCACTGATCGATTTAATCCTGTCGGTATTACTAACGGACTTAAATTTGGTCGTGTGACCGTTTTTAACGGTATTAAATGCAACAAACGAGGAAATGTGAAATAATAAATAATACAAGTGAATAAGTGCAGATTCATGTTATCCACATAAATAAATGCATATAAATATAAACGCCTGAATGAATGCATGAAAGGAAAGAATTAATTATGGTAAAGGAATAACTTCCACTTAAACCCTTTATTATTATGAAAGTAAAATAAATCAAAATAAAGAAAATAGGAATGAAGAAGCAAGGGTAAGGGACGAGTGGTTGGAAGGGAAAGGGAAGGGAAGGGGAAACGGAGGGGAGGTATAGGAAGGGAGGTTTTCTTTCGTCTGTACTTTCTTTTGTTTCCTTTCTCTCCTCTCTTCTAGGCTCTTTCTTCTTTGCTTTTCGTTCTTTGTTTTTATCCTGTGCCCGTTCCCCTTCCTCTTCGGCTTTTCCTGTTCTCCTTTCTTTTCCTGGCGCGGTGCTTTGCGTGCGGATGGGCCTGTTCGGCGTCCTTCTTGCTTGCCGGGTTTTCTTTGCGGTGACTCTTGCTGTTTTGTCTGCGTGCTTTGTTCCCCGGCTGGCGGCGTCTCCTTTGCCGGGTCTTGGGGTCCCCCTTTCCTGCCTCAGTGAAATTGCTGAAGAATTCGCATTCAACATGATAATAGGTTTCCCTAAATCACGTAAAAAGCCTTATATTGTAGCTTTCTTCCTGGTAAAATTTCCACAAGAATTATACACACAATTTTTTTCTTTTTTGTTGGCAAAAGAGATCTAATTGTTTGAAATGACCCCTCACAATAATAATTTTGTATAACTGCACAATTGCACTCAGCTGCTAAACAGTAATGTAATCCCAGCATTCCAGGTGTCATAAGATAATCGCTCCATTGGCGTGAATTATACGCAGCACATTACTTTGTCATAATTGTCGATGCGACTACCACAAGCATTTTAATAAAATATTAAGATTTTTCTTTCAAATAAAAACTTACAGAAAATATCACAAGTTGCATTATTTTGCATTGACTCATACGGGTGACCGCTTCATTTTTTGCCCGCCAGCCCAATTGGCGCTGGGGAAGTTCCGGTTGTTTCCAATCGCCGACATCATAACGGGCGACTTGGAGAACGGCATCCATGTCTAGAGGTCAGTGTTCGAAACATGCAGCCTAGACGGACTTGGGGCTTTCCATCAGGGGCGGAAAAAACGCGTAATAGGACCTCTATTCCGTGTTGGGGCAAGGACCCCTGAATGTCTCCATTTGCAATGGATGGGCGCAAAGATTAAGTTTTCCCCCGCATCAGTGGCGTTACCTCCAGGATTGTTGGAACCACCTAATGTAGTATTTGGGAAACGTTTATTCACGCGCTTCGCTTGCCGGCTGACTTATTTTTCTTTTGGTCGCAAAATAGGACGGTGTCCCCCTCTTCATCTGTATCATACTCCACACCCAAGTCTCCCTGGCATGCTCCCCTATTCTCTTTATTTACTTCTTTCTCCACCTCTTCCCGTTCTTTCCTCCATTTTCCTTTCCCCCTTTTCCCCATCTCTTGGGTCTCCTGCCTTGCTCGTTGTTGGATGCCAAAAGTTCCCCATGTCTTCCTGTCCAGGTAGTTGGCCTCCCTTCGCTTCCACTGGGGGATCTCCTCGCTCCCCCGTAGTTGGTTTCTAACGGTCTAATTGGTTAGTGGTTGAGGTTGTGCGGCTAGGGGTTTTTTGGGGGGTCGGGTTGGGGGGGGGAGAGAGATAAAGTTGGTAAGATTGTGGATGTGAGTATAGTGTAGAGTGAGGTTATTTTGAGGTGGAAGGAAAGATGAGGTATTAGGTGATTGGGGGGAAAGTAAAGGTAGAGGTTCTTGGCCGGGTTTTTCCGGCTCCTTCTCCCCCGGGTAGGGGGCGTTTTAAGTATTCTTTCTCCCCTCCCTCCTCCCACCGCCCAGTTTCGTTTCCCGTTTTTAAACCTCAGAAAAGACGAAAATGCCACCTTAGTTCCGATCGAAACGCGTTCCACACTACTTTACTAATACCGTGTAGAATGCCCCATTGTCCACGTCTCTCCTTTGTCCGGACCAATGTGACATAGTCAAATCTGATCCGTTGACTCTTTACGTAATATTAGAAGTAAATATAAGTCCCCAACCCACCCCAAAAATTGCAACAGAAGGTTTTTTTTGGTGCATTTTCTTTTCTGGTAGATTAGTCAGCTTCACAATATTCAAAAGTTGCAACAAAATCTAAATTCCCAGAAAGTGTTCAAACTATACATACACAAATTGCCGCCATTCCCGCCATTTTGACAAACATAAATCCTCACAGCCTTGGCAACAATGAAGCTAAAAGACAAAAACAAGTCATTCTTTTCCTACTATTCTAATATAACAATCCATAAAAAGTGTTTTATTAAGTTTAGATATCATTTGAACCTCGAATCAATCTGGCCTGCCATCCTCCGCCATGGTTAAGTACCAATTCTTGTAACTCTGACGGTACCGCCGGGTTGGGCCAAACGACACACAAGATGTCTTTTCCTATTAATTCTCAGCCTAACAAATCCATTAAAAAAAATGGTTTTTTTGAAGTTGAGAACTCCTTTTGACCTAAATCCAATCGCCGGCCATCCGCATGTTGGAAAAAATACATTATGTGTATCTCTGTACCGGATGGGCCAAAACACAAACAAAATAGCACATTTCCTATTAATTCTAAGCAGAACAAATCTATAAATGGGTTTGAGGAAGTTGATATACCATCTGAACCTCTAATCGCCATATGGCCACCTCAACACACAACAGTTAAAAAGTACAAATTTTTTTATCTCTGGTACCACCTGGCCCATGCACATTTTTTGATAGTGTTATTTGTTTTTATTAATTGTAGCATACGACTACATTAAGATGGTTTTGTAAAGTTTTGAGAGCACCTTTGACGTCTTCAAAAAATGGCCACGTCCGCCATTTAAAAAAAGTGAACCATAAAATATTGTTATTTATTTGGCTATTTGCCTAATTCGTAGCCATATTAATTTTTATCAGCTAAATCTATCACAATTTACATGGTTTGTTTTCACATTATTCACCTCATCACCAAAATATGGCCGAAATCATAGTAGATGAGATCGACGACACTTTACCTAGTACATTTATTTCAGTTCATCATCAATCTAGACTGGTTCTTGTCCATGTTTTCAAATGCCAGCAGTGCGTAAAACTTTTTTGAAAGGTACCTGCTATATAATGATGCTCCAAGACTTCTGATCTGCTTATCATTGAACAGGGCAACCATTGTTTGCAGCCTTATCTTCTATGATTCATATCTCTATTGTAGTAAAAATCCTCTGGAAGCAACTCTTAACACAGGGTTCCCATGCATGACTTTGAGGAAACAGATTTCCTTGCCAAGCCCCCAAATATTCTTGAAGTAGTGTGCATTGGCAGATAGATAACAGATAGGAGCAAATGCCATCCGAAATCGGCTCAGAAGCTGATATCATACACATATTTTTCTCTCTTTTGTCTTTAGACCAAAAGTTAAAGGTCAGAACACCTCTTCTGCATATTGGAGAAGTAGTATCAACATATCTGTGTCTTCTCCATTTCGGATTGTTGACCTACATTGCCATGGGTGAAATTTGTTGTCCATTTTTATATGTCTCCCTTATTACGATCCTATTTCGCGACTTTCACCATGTTGTGCTGTCTTTTTGTTGGTTCACCATGTATCCATCAAAGACACGCATATGCTTTTCCATAGTGGTCACTGTGAAAGATCATAAAATCATCAGTATGTCAAACTAATACTATAAAGATGTTTCCCTCTTTTATTTCACTCGATGTTACAAGAGAACTCCATCCCAACAAGTGACAGTCCTGGGGGGGTTTGGCAATGTCTCAGGGGCTCACCACCTCTGACGAGGACACATGTTCGTAAATAGCCACCATCAGAAATTGTGCTTTAAAACATGCTTGGCCTCAAAAAAAAACAAAACGCTGGCGGTATGGTGAAATTTATGGCAAGCACCTTATCTAATGACATTTCTCCATATTGTTATACCAGGAACAGGAATCTCTTTGAAATAACAGAGCTGTCATCAGTTACCTTGACCTGACAAGCCCAATCAGATGCAGGGATCCTTGACTTTAGTTTCCATTTATAAGCTATTAGAAGAAAGAAGTCAGCTTGTCCTTCCATTTCTTTTGACTGTACATTGCCTATTTGAACAGATCTGTACATTGACACTCTTCACCCCATCATTATATGGCCTGTGAAAATGTTTCTTCGATCTCAAGGCCTTTTCTCATGTGAAGGGAGAATGCTGTTCAAACTTGGCTGCAAGACTTCTCAAACCCCAACCAATCAACAGTGAGCTGGCTCTACCGTCTATAAAACATATTTAGCTGCTGCCTCATATGCAAGAAGAACAACTAATTGGTGCATGGTGCCGAATGCAACAAAGATACTGCCACGTAATCTATGCAGAAGGAGATGCAGATGTTATATAGCAAAATGGCAGTCGCCATGACATAATTTAAGTAAAAAATCTCTTAATACTTCTCCATTATGCAGATGAGGGCTGTAATGACCTTTACTTTTGGTCTGACAGAGACAAGGAGAAAATATATGTGTATAATATAATGCTTTTGAAGCGCTTATTCAGTGATAACATTCGCTCTAATCTGCTGTTTGCCCATGCATTTTAAGGTTCCAATACTACTTCAGGAATATTTGGGGCTGGCAAGAAGTCTATTTTCTTGAAAGTAATTCATGGCGACCCCGTGTTATGAACTTGTTCCAGAGTATTTTGTACTCCCAATATGGATTCTGAATCGATAGAAAGTGAAAGCTGCAATGCAATGGTGTCCTTGTTCAATGGTCAGAAATCGGAGTCTTTTTTTTTGGTAAACATGGTAAAGGCATACCAGGGCATTAACAGCAGACTCTAACGTCTGGTAGAAACCACTGATGGTTTGGCGCCGCGATTAACCTCCTTTTTTTAAGCCGGCCAGATGATTAGTAGCAGGAATGCGCTCTAGAAAGGGATACCAGATGTGGGCAGTGAGGAATAAAAATGATCCTCTGATGGCTGACCCTGTTAGATCTTGGGGTCTCAACGGCAATGGTCATAAGATCGTACTGACCGCTGGAGATGAAAGTCTATACTCTGAGTTTTAGGCATTAGTTGGCAAAGAGTTTCAGGAGCCTCCAGATAGAACCTGCAGTGAAAAGAGTGCAGTTTGCTCCAAATGCTCTTCGGTGTTATTAAAACCTGAAAGATTTCCACCAAAAACTCTGCTGACAAAACTCCTTGTAGGAGGAACATATTTAAGCCATGAATGGGTGTGCAAGACTGATGAGTCAAAATTAACTGACTTGGGCTGGATAGTTCAAAAAGGGAAAATGATTTCCACTCATGAACAGGTCCTGCACCAGAGTTTCCACCGTAAATGATCCTATTAATTGTTCTTCAGGATTCATCACAATGAAATGAACCTGTAGAAAGAATGGGATGCACAACATAGCTTGTGGACATTCATGGCAAAATAAGAACCAAGATTCCTGTCTCAATGATGATTGATTCTTCTGCCTTTAACAAGGACCTAGTGATCAAGATGGATCAGATAATGTCTACGGACTAGTGCTGATGTGAATCAACTTGTTAAGAGCTACCATGATGCTGCCGTCAAGGTCTGGATGATTCATTGCCCCTCTCGCCATCCATCCTCCATCCCACCGGAGGAAGCCTGCATGGTATGGCAAATCTGTAGAGGATGGCCAGTCGTGCACGTCGGCGCCGGGACAGAAAGATGGAGAAGACTCGCCACAGAGGGATATCGTTCTGCATTACAATCCAGGCACAGAGGACTTGGCAGATGCCATTAATCTTGCAAAGACTGATTATTATAATAACACCTTTTCTATGTGAATACTAAGGACATGGACAAACAGTCAGTGAGTTAATGAATACAAATAATAGAGTTTTACCTGATTCTGCCTCCTCAGACAAACTAGCAAATGATTTCTGTGAATTCTTTGTTGGTAAAGTTGAGAAAATTCGATCTGAGGTGGATAGTCTTGAATTTCAAATACTACCAGTGTTACTATTGTGTCAAACCCCTTACAAACACTGTCCAAATTCCATCCTATTACTGTTGATGACTTACAAAATCTGATTGTGAAATGTCCATCGAAATCATGTAGTCTTGATGCCCATTGCCCACTTGGTTAGTGAAGAATCATCTCTCCTCCGTTATCCCGGTTTGTGTGCATTATTAATTCCTCACTTATTTCTGGTATGTTCCCGGATGAGCTTCGCAAGGCAATTAAAACGCCTGTTACAAAACCCCAACATCCCTTGATTGTTTTTCAGCAATTAAAGAAACCGGCCGGTCTCGAATTCGGCCCTTTGTGGCAAAACCTTATGAAAAGGTCGTATCCTCCCAGGTAACATCCTATGTTGATTCAACAACTGTCTGACCCTTACAGTTCTGCTTACCGCTGTGTCCATAGCACCGAAACTGCCCTCCTTTCTGTCAGGATAAGTTCCTTAGAGCTATTGATAACCAGCAGGTGTGTTCTTGGTGATGATCGACTTATCATGCCGCGTTCGACACTGTCGATCAGGATATCCTTATACAGCGTCTTTCAGAAGACTTGGGCTCAAGGAAACTGTGAGTGACTGGTTCAGGTCATATTTGTGTGGTAGGTCTAGCCAGGTCAGTGTGAATGGCACCCTGTCTAAAGATGCTCTTTCTTAGATATGGGGTCCCACAGGGATCTGTTGTTGGGCCCCCAGTCCTTCGTTTACTATTCTCATGCCATTGGTCATATCATTCGCAGGCACTCTATTGATTATTCAATTCTATATGCCGATGATTGCAGGAGTTTTATATTTTGATCCCGCCCCCCGCCCTGGGGATGCTGTTGGTGCTTGTTAAAGCTTTCGTGCTGTTAAGGAGTTAAAAACTTGGATGATCACCCAAATCAAAACTTTGATGATGAACCAGGAAAAACTGAGATCTTCATTATCTCCTCTCCTTCACATATGAAAGCCTTCACCCATTCATAGCTTTCATTTGGACGGCCTGAAAGCCCTTCCACTACCCGGGTTAAAAAAACTTTGGTGTCATTTTTGGACCGTTTCTTGACAATTTCAGATCACGTTACTCATCTTTGTAGTTCTCTCAACTGGCAGATGCCCGCAATCTTATAGTAGGATAAGAAGATATTGGACTTCAATTGATTGTCACAATGCTGTTCGTGCTCTATTCTGTCAAGACGGACTTACGGATGTTCCATCCTTAATGGTGTTTCCAAGAAAATCTCACACGACTCCAACGACTGCAAAACAAATGTGCTAGACTGATCTGCCAAGAAGCCGAAACTAACTCAACCCCCCATCTCCCCTAATTCATGAAAATTTTTTTTTTTACATTGTTACCGGTTCCCCAACGCATTCTTTCGTACACTGGTGCATGTCTAAAATCTATGAGAAATTACATCACCTGGTACCTATCTTCTATGTTCAATAGCAGGAAATCCCTATTCCCTGCCGTCCTCAAGTGCACACTGTCTTGTGGTTCAGAAATCTCATAAATAGGCTGCTGATAGAGATTTTTTCTATTGTTGGGGACAGGCTGTGGAATGCGCTACCTTACTCCATCAAGAATGCTTCCACTATAGCATCATTCACAAAGGCTCCCTCCAAACTCATCTTCTTTTTTCCAAAATATAGTTGCTGTTGGGTTCGCTCCATCTCTTTGGCCTTCTGCTTCTTCTCTTTCTAGCGCCTTGTCTCCTTTGGCATTTAGGCGCTTTACAAATCCCGTATTATTATTATTATTATGATATAAACTTGAAGACTAAATAGTAATAGTATGTGGTCCTATCTCGTCGTTGCACAGTGTCCTTTGCCCATGTTGGTGATGAAATTTTTAATAATTTGTTATTTGTTTTATTGTTTTTATGTTTTTTCTTTTTCATTTAAATTTCATCTCATGTGCACAAATACAATATAAACACAAAAATTAGTTAAAATTGATAATCGTATGAAAAAAAAATGAATAAAATATATATTGGTATAATTTGCAAGAGATTGTTGATCCAGGGAAAACGCAAAAGCGTGTATTAACTGGCACCCTCCAGTATTTACCAATTAAATATAATACATTTGTTGTAAAGACGATCACTAACAAGCAATAAATGGTAGATTACCATACACATTTAGAAAGAAGGTGCCGACTTAACATAAAATTAGCATACACACAAAAAACAGATAAGTAAAGAATAAGTTTAAGAATATAGTTACCCAAATCATAAGCGGAGAGATTATGCATCAATGAGCGCTGTTTTTTGAGTTGATTTAAAACACTAAGGTGAGGACTGTTTAAGATGTGATCTAAGAATTCCATAATAGGGCCCCTTGAATCCTGATTGTATTTTCTGTCGAGCTTGGGTTAGTCTGTCCTTACATAAAGGTCCTTAGAGGATCGAGTTGGTCATATGGGTGGACGTCTTGTCTGGTCAGAAAAAATGAGCATCTAGATGTTTGGAGGAAGTTGTCATAATGGTATTTATAACATGAACTGCGCGGTCTGGAAAGTATAATGGTCGTGAATTTTAAGCGTTTTCATGGAGGAAAAAAGAGGTCGGTATGGGGCGAGCCAAATGGGAATTTGTACATGAACGAATAATCTGTTTTTGCTTAAAAACAGAGACTAAGATGAAGAATATTTTTATCGGCCCAAATATTTGCACATAGTTGATGTAGGAAAGACAAGCGTATTATCAGGTAGTCAGTGAATCAAGAGGAAGAAAAATGGTTTAAAACTTTCCTGAGTCATCCCGTTATTTTTTGATATTATTTTTTGTAAACATGTGGAAGTATGTGATTTTCATGACATATCATCATCAATTAAGACGCCTAGAAATTTTGTTTGTATTAACTTGTTCAACGGGGCTTATTGTCGATATTACTCATTTAATATCATTTGGAGGGGTGGGATTATGCTTGTTTCTGAATACCATAAATTGTTTTTTTTTTTTAATTAAATGTTTAGAGTGAAAGTTTATTTCTTTTAAACCAGTTAGATATTATGAGCTAAATCTTTTATTTAGTTTTGATTCAAGTAATTTGGGTTCTTATTGAAAATATGATATTGGAATCATCCGCAAACTAATATTGAATATTGGGAGAGCAATGAGGAAGGTCGTTGATATAAAGTAAAAAATAAAGGGGTCCTGAGAATGGAGCCTTGAGGTACGCCGCAGCTGATGGAAGAAGTGGACGAATGGTGTTGATTATAATCAACGAATTGTTTTCGTTTCTTCTATATAATTTTTAATCCACGTATTGGGCAGTACCGATCTTATCCCATAATGTTAGTTTGTTAATAATAATTGTGTGTCAATGAGTGTCGAAAGCTTACTGAGATCTAAAAAGATCCCAGCAATGCAAAGTTTTTGGTCGATGGGGTGTACATTTGATGCATAAAGTGTATTATTTGATTGCCATGAGTGGAATGTTTAGGTCTAAAGCCAAACGGGGCATGAGTGAGGATATTATATTATCTATAAACGCGATGATTCGATTGTTAAATTAGTTTTTTTCAAGAATTTTGGATAATGCCGGAAGGATGGAGATGGCCTATAATTGTTGAAAGAGCGCTTATCTCCCCCTCCGCTTTATAGAACGGAATTACTCTTGCAACTTGAGCTGACAAGGGACAATACCGGTGGACAATGGAAAATTGAATATATAAACGTTATGGCTCTATAATATAAGGCAAGATCTGTTTGCTATGTTAGAGCTAATACATCGACGCGCAGCTGGTGCTAGGTTTTCATTTGTGATGTGATGTCTGAAAGTTCTTCCTTAGTATAGGCGAGAGAAAATACTATTGTTATAAAGAGATTACCTGGATTTATTAGATTTAGAATTAACTTTATCAGGAAGGGGGTGAATTTTTAGCAGCAAGTGATGGACCAATGTTTGTGAAAAAGGTCGTTGAATTTATCAGCGATTTCGACTGGATCTTTAATTTGCCGAGCAATTAATGTCAAAAAGTATGAGGGTTGTTTGGGGGATTTGGGTCTTCTGCCAAGAAATTTTGAGTTTGCCATGTTTTTTTTCATATTGTTCCGTTGGCATCAAGCTCTGTTGTGATATTATTACGTTTAGCAATGCGCAAAGACAATTTTGTAATGCGATATTGTGTTTATTTAAAGTCTGACTCAGAAGATTTCGAAATTATTATTTTTTGTGTAAAATGAAAATGTCAACTAGAACTAACGATAGTACCTAAAATGCAACAATTCCCAAATTTGAGATGAAATCGATTTTTCGTTTTGATGCAGTAAAACTATTTGTGTGTAGTCTTATGTCCCAATAGGATAAACTGTGTATACAAAATTCCGGATCCGGAATTTTATAAGCAAAGTTGTGATTTTCTATATAATGAAATTGATTTAACTTAGCAATTTCACAACAAGTGATTAGTAATGGAACAAGCATTAATTTACATGCAAAAAACACAAACGATGTTTTTGGATTGAGGGCGTCCCTCCCCAGGAAATCTCTGAGTCGGCCTTTTAGTTTATTATCGTATTATGTTTGGAGCGGTATTTTTCCTAATAATTTATCGTTAGTATTAATTGATTTGATAAGGCCCAACGTTATCCGTGGTTTCCTGGGGGGGGGCGTGTTCGGTTAGATAATTTGGTTGATTAACGGACCAGTGAAGATTAAATATATGGTGATAACTTGTCTTGAAAAGTATTAAAAGCTGTTTCAGGATTGTCATCGTCATACACATTTAGACCGTCAGCCAGAAGCTTTTGGTTAGACGAACGAGATACCAATAGCTTACGGGAAAATTCAGAGAAAAAATATACTTTTGAAAAATGAAAGTCTGCCGGAGAACCCGTGTGCGTGTAGCCCCAGGAGAGGGGTAAAGTTTATATGGGGGTCAAATATTTGAACGGCTCTAAATCTAATTGAAATATAGCTCAAATTATTCCTAGGTTACCAGGAGTAAAAAAGTCAATGGTCACAGTGTGTGTGCTTCCTTTCCAGATATTTGGGAAAATAGGCTAAAGCTCATTTGTTATTCAAGAAAGGTCAACATTGTAATACCAAGATTTTCTTTGTAAAAAATATTAAAAAACATATTTATGATATGATTCAAAAATATGCTTTTATTTTGCATAGGGTTGATTCCCTTTCATAGGGAGGGGTATCATGTCCCCGTCCCATAGAGTCCTACTGGGAATTTTGTACCCCTTCATTATAACAACAAGGAGACTGCCGAAATTACAAAAGCATTCATATTTGGATTCAGTATCATTAAACATTAGAAAAAATATTTTTACAAAAAATCTGGGTATTGTAACGGTGACCTTTCGGAATAAACAAATGGACCTTAGCTATTTCCCAAATATCTTGGAAAGACGTAACACACGCGTGTGAACCAATTGACTTTTTACTCCTGCTTACCTAGGGAATACTTGGAGCTTAGTATGTACGATTTACAGCACGTTCAAAACATTTGACCCAACATAGTAACTTTACCCCTCTCCTGGGCTACACGCAACAACGGGTCCCCGGCAGACTTCCATATTTTCAAAAGTTAATTTTCTCTAGAATTTTCCCGTGTTCAGATTATTGGTATCTCGTTCGTCAACCAAAACCTTCTGGGTGATGCTCTAATTTCTGCCAAGTAGTGGATGGATTAGTCCATTCTTTAAACCCTTGATGTTGCTTGGCTTAGTTTGCGTGACTGTTTTTAGTAATCGAATTGTGTTGTTAAAAGTAAATCCGGAGTCAGAATTTGTGAAATGATAGAGCAAACTGGAAAATGGTCTGAGATGCATTGACTAAGACACCCGCACTTTACATTGGCACCTAAAAGATCAGTGTTATGATTTATCAGTCCGGTAGCAGTCGTTTCGGTTATTAGGGTAGGCCTATCAATGGTAGGGCAAAATCAATTAGAGAAAATAAGATTAACGAGTCATTATTTAGGATCGGAGTCATAATCAGAAAGACGATGTTATAGTCGCCCATGATATAGCAAGATTTGGACTCATGTTTAAAGTATTGAAGACACGTAAAGCTCAAGGATAAAACTCGTTCAAGGTGAACTGTTTCTGGTCGAAGATGATACCAAAGATAGTTTTTTATTGCGGTTTGTTGATGTCATAATTCATACTACTTTCTTGCTAACTTGAAGAATTACGGCAATTATACTGTAAAACACATAAATTGAAATGAAAGATAGATTTATAGCTGATAAAAATTAACATGGCTAAAAATTTTGGACAATGCCCACTAAAATAAAGTATCATTTTTTATTCTAATAGATCGTAAATGATGGATTTTAATAGAAATGACACCTAAGCTCATTGTAACCT
>JAMKCH010005673.1:0-34765 GCA_023653785.1 Ophioderma brevispina
TGATGTAATAATAACGTAATAATGATTCACATTTTGTCGTGGAAAAATTTCTGTAGGATTTTCACAACTATTTTGGATATGCATATTTCAAAATTAATTTAGGGATGCTCAGCCCCAGGTTGGATTGATGCTGAGTCACGTCAATTTTCAAAATAAGAAAAGAAACTGCTTGGAGGCGAGCTAAAAATTCTAATCGCCCCAACCATTGGGCCACTTTTCGTAGACTGAGAAATAAACTGAAAAATCTGCTTGTAGTTAAGTTTAATGATTACGTTGACAGTCTCGTGCTGAGTTGTGTGATAATCCCAAGAGATTCGGGACATATTTTAAGAACTAAGACTAGAATCACCAGTCTCTTCCAAAGGTCATAAGTTGGAGGGATATTTCTACAACAACTGCCTTGGACAAAGCAACTCTTTTGTAATCAAATTATTTTTTACTTACTACTCTGTTTTTTACCCCCAAATCCATGTGTTCGGTTGCCAGACAATACTTGCTTTCCGCTACTACCTCCTTGGGCAGTATCCATATAGCTGAAGGCGGATATTCTGGAGATTTTGGTTAACCTTAATGTCGATCTCCAAAGCTGTTGGACCCAAAGTGATTTCTCCTTAGGGTCTTTGAAAGATGGCACATCAAATTTGTTTCCCCTTGGTGCACATATTAATCTCTCCGTATCGGGAGTTATGCCAGAGGACTGCAGGTTGAGAGCCAATGTAGTTCCTGTCTATCAAAAAGGTTTATAAACAACATCCGCGAATTACGACCACTGTCAGTATTATGTATTTGTGGGAAAGTGATGGAAAAGGCAGTTTTTGATATTGTATTTCATTAATTAAAGACCAATACCATTTATTACAGCAGTGTTGTGTAAAAGGTCGTTCAAACCTGTTACCCACTTTTATATCAGTCTCATGAAGTCAGTTCTATTCTGGACAACTCTGGGCAAGTCTACATATTTCCCTAGATTTTTTTTCTAGGCTTCGATAGTGTTTGTCACTTTATTACTACTTCACAAACTGCAGTCATTTGGGATTCACGCTGAACTTCTCAATTGTTTCGTGCTTATTTAACTGGTAGAAACAGAGGGTTGTAATTGATGGGGATAATTCTGGATTGGTTCCTGTGGTGTCAGGTAGTGCCTCAAGGTTCATTGGGGCCAATGCTTTTCTTTTTATACATCAACGACATGCCCAGCGTTGCCCAGAACTCCACTTTAGCTCTTTTTTTGCAGATGATTCCAAGTGTAATAAGAATATTACTGATGGTCTGATTATTGATCTAATCAAGTAACATTGAAAGGCTCTCTATAACTGGAGCAAAATGTGGGACCTTCATTTCCACCCTTCAAAATGTCAAACTATATCCTACCGTAGGATTGGGCTATACAGGGGTGAAAAATCATTTTTTTGTCATTTTAATGTTTTGCAACAGTTTTTTGGTATTCCATTTACTCTCTCTCAACAGGAATGACAAAATTTTCCGCGGGGTTAAGAAAAAGTGCGGCCGGGCCCAAAATCAAAATGGCCCCCGTTTTCCTCCCCAAATATCACATTTTCATCAGCCATAACTTTGTCATTTTGTGGTGTTTTTACTTGGTTTGTGGTCTCTAACCCCATGTTATGGGGTCAAGCAATCTGTTAATGCATCCAAAAAGCTGAAGCCAATCAGTGTAGTCAGTTGAGTGAACACCTGTTTTGACAACAATTTTTCAGCTCATTTTAACCTTAATTAAGACAATTCGAGCAAAAAAGATTTCCTCAATTTCTTTGGCTTGCTTTTAGACAAAATGTGGCTTTCTACTAGAAAAGTTCCAGGTTCCGTGACACGCCAACTGGCAGCAATCTGTGCCACTCTATAGAGGGTCCTGAAGTCATCAGTCCTGTGTGGTCGCTGCCAGATTCCATCTACGGAACCAGCAACTCCTCGGTGGTCCACTCGGACAGTTCCAGCCCCATTGTCATTCATGTACATGTAGAACCCAATGTACCACTTTTGGTGCTACCTCCTTTCCCAAATACAGGCAAGTGGTTGGTTAGGTTGGAACATAGTTTCTTTGAAATGCGTGTATTCCAGTCTCTGCTTCTTGGCCACCATTCAATGTTTCCAGTATTTCCTCCTCACATGTAAATACCACTGTTCCTTCTGCTTGAACAATCATCCCCAACAAGTACAATAAGGTTCTCAATCAAAACCTTTTTTCGGATAAATGTTGTTGACGTTGTAGAGGTCCCTGCGGACATCTGCATCGTGTTGATGGGAGACTCTCTCTGGATATATTAGGGGTGAGCTTTATTCAATGATTACCTAGAGACGGCAGTTTAATTCTCCCAAGAAAAAGCATTCCTTAAAATTATCTTTTTCAAGGAATTAATGTGAGATAATTAGAACCCATGATTTGTTAGAAATATTAGGCCTAACGCTAGATGGTGGGGTTATGATGTGAAAAAAAAAACGGCTGACAGAGGTCTGTGTTTTTTTTAGAAGTCTCTTTGAGTGTATAGTGCAAATATAGGACGATTATAAAGGTCGTGCTTACATGTTATCACTAGTTCTGAATGTTTAAGCAGCTATATAACGATGAAGTTTGAAAGTCGGATGCTTCTGAAAGAGCGTTTGCTGTTTTCTATAGACCTATTGGCATTTGTGAGTCTTTTGAAGTACTTTTATCTGGTTTTAATAGGTTTTTTTTTAAGAAGCATTTTAAAGTAAGTTTTTGTTTTCAGATGCCATACAAGAAAGCAACCCATCCCATTTTTTTTTTTTCCTTATGGCAGCCGGGTTAGTGGTCCCTATAACCTATGTGGGTTACAGATGTGAAGGTTGAAAGGTCTTTCACGTATGTGGGGCCATATTTACTTTGGCTTGTCTTGTAAAAAACCTTAAATATGTCTAGCCTTTTGGGCATGATTTGGGGGGGGAACAAAAAAAAAAACCAGGTTTGGTATATTTTTTTATGTCATTATGGATCACTTTGTATTGTGGTGTTTTATCTTCTAGTGCAGGCCTACAAAATCCATGGGAACCGCCCGGTCCCACCACCGCAGAAAATGTTAAGCTTCCAAAAATATATTTTTTTTCAATTATAATTTCCTCAAGAGTGTCTTCATCCTCAGGCTTTTGACCAAGACAAAATCTATGCAATCAGTACGTCAATCACTCTGGTCCAGGTTTTTAGCAAAATTATCATTATGTAACATGGGAAAATGATAGTTTATACCATCACTTTTCTCTGACTTTAGCAAAAAGTCCGGCATTATATTAACAAGGTGTTAAATCATGCAGAACCCAGAGGAGTGCCCCCAGGCCCGTACCGGTCATTTCATTGAACAGGAGGCATTTGTTGCACGTGCGTGTGGATCAGTCTTTTTGGTTGCCAGCCTGTTAACAATTCTGGGAAGATGTGAAAATATGCAAAATTAGGCTTTGCTTTTCTATAGAATCATACGTGGTTCTTATTATCTCTTCACACATCATTAACATCCTTGAAATAAGATACTTTTTTTAAGGATGCCTTTTTTCTTGGGAGAATTTAACTCTGTCTCTATAGGTAATCGTTGAATACAGCTCACCCTCTTATTTGTCAAAATTATCAAAATGTGTGGTCTTCATTCAATTAACTGCATACTTGACATAATTTTAACTGCATACATGGAATCTTTGACCCCCAAACATAGGGTTAGATACCACAACGCAGCACACGAGACCCACAAATGACAAAGTGATGGTCGAAAATGTGGATTTTTCCGGGAAACGGGGCCATTTTGATTTTGGCCCGGCGCACTTTTTCTTAGACCCCAGGGCAAAAAAAAATTGTCATTTCATGTTGATATAGAGTAAATGGATACCAAAAAACTGTTGCAAAAATAAAACAAAAAATCACCCATTTATAGCCCACTCCTATTACCATACGCAGAAATGTAATTGAGTAGGATTGAATAAAATGAAGGGACTGTTTTAGGACCGTGTGAGTACATTAAAACCTTGGCATTGAAATAATTCTCAACTCTGTCTGAATGATCACTAAATTATAAAATGTGTGTGTGAAATGTACAAAAAACTGGTATATAAAAGAGCTGTTGGTTTTAATGCTCCTCAAAATATTTCTAGTAACATTGTATCCTGCCCTTGTACTATCCATGTGGAATATGTAGTTGCCTCTGGAGCGGAACCCTCCAACGTACATTCATATTTTGTGAGGACAAGAAGGGCCAACAAATTTATTCTCGGCTACCCAGAAGTGTTAACAAAACAGGCTAATCCTGATTCTTTCTCTTCTCCTCTGTCCTATGAAAAATTAATGACCTCAGTGTTTTTTGTAGGTGTCATCTAGGAATGTATGACATAAGTCTATGATTTTTGTGGTTTGTAACTCCGTTAAACAGAACCGTCCACCACTAGATCATCTTCCGACCCCTTGCAAATGACCATCAATTCTGGCAAACCTGTCTCACAAGTCATCTATCTTTCAACGCATCCTTTCCTATTTGGAACAACTTCCAATTAGTACAGATTGTCCAACTCTAATCGTTTCTCGGTAAACACAAGCTTCTGAATTTTACAAGTTAAAGTTTGTCGAATCCTTTGATCCCTCCTGCTTGTACTTGGACCTCATTTTGTCATTGTCCCGTATGCAGACTAGTTAATGTTCCTTATTTGGATAGTTTATCCTCTCCCTCCCTTTGTGGCTGCTGGTGGGGCGGTTCTAGAGGTTCTAGGCACCTGTTTGCTCCATCCATTCACTGATTTTTAAACCTTTTAAAAAAAAAAAAAAAAAAAAATGTATGTGCAATATTTTATGTTTCAACTCATTTTGTATGCCAGTGGAAAGTGAATCAAAATTAAAAAAAATAACCGTAACACTCCGCCCCCTTTCCCCAACACGCACACAACACGCTACCTCCCCTCCTCACCACCCCGCAACACCCTACCACCCCCTCCCCAACACACCCTCACCCCCTCACCACCCCGTCCCCACACTTCACCCCCTCCCCAGCACCCCTCAAACAACCCTCCCTCCACATGCCACACCCCCCTCGGGCCCCTCCCCAATACACTGGCAGCACAACACCCCCTCGCCAAAACCCTTGCCAACAAAAACACACCCCGTCCCCAGTCTCCAACACCCCACATACCTACATGTAACCATAACCCCCTCCCTATTGATACATAGTAGTCTCATTAGCAAAGGAATTTTTGCCTATCCTACGTACCCTTTTTCAGAGATACAGCATTGACTCATATTTATAATCTCATTTGCATACCTAAGCCGCAAAAAAACCCCACCCTCCCCAAAACCTCTCAAACACTCAACCAGCCCCAACACCACCCGGCAACACTCAACCCCACACCCCCCCTCAACAAAACAAAAAAAACCTCTGCCAAGGCCTCCTCCCCACATAAACCACCCGCACAACTATCTCCCCCCACACCCCGCAACCCCTGCCCCACCCCCTCACCACCTGCCCCCTCCCCAACACCCCCTCGGACTCCCAAACCCCGCCCCACCCTTTCAAATACTCTGCAACACCCCCACCCCTCCTTAACACCCTCAACAAACCCCTAACAACCCCCCGCCGGTAGCACCCACCCCCCAACCCTAATTAAAACCCATAACACCCTCCCTCTTCCCAGATCCCCCTGCAGCACGCCACTCCCCTCCACACAACCAACCCTTCAACACCTAACCCCCTCCCCAACAACAACCCTCACCCCGGGTGCAAAATTCATTTTTTCCTCAGGAGCAAGCTTTTGGCCGATCGATTTCCTCAATGTGACCTTTCCCTTCCCCTCCTCTTCCTCTTCCTTCCTCCCCCTTCCTTAAAATGGACCTCAACCCCCTGTTTAAATGTTAAAATAACCCATGAGTACGGTATTGTGTTTTATTTCATTCCTAGTCATGTGCAGACTTTTCTGAGTGGGAGGGCCACAAAGGTAAGTTCTCATAAACGACAAACAACATTTATATAGCAGGTAGGTACATGGGCCCATCCTAGGGCCCGGACTTGGGCCCCTGAAAAGGGATGCCAGGGGCGGAGCCTCCAGGGGTGGTCAGGGCGGAGGCTCTGGAAAGCTGTGGATTTTTAGCTATTCAAAAAACCTTCAAGATGAATCCTTTTTTGAAGAATAAGTATAACACTTTTTCTCTTGTCTGATTGTCCTCTACCAGCGTCAATCACGCCTTTTATGTCCTGCCCAGGACGGTCCACTAGTTTATCATATCATAACATAGTTTAGCTATGCCTACTTACAATAACGTGCTCAAAAATTATAGAGTGGGTAAAATTGATTTCCGGTTCCTCTTTTCCAGGCCCTTCCGCCAATGGGGGTGTTGGGGTGGGGGTGGAACCCCCCCCCAGTGATCCTAAAGAGAAAAGAAAATAGAGGGAGAGGAGAGAAAGAGAGAAAGAGAAAAGACAAGAGGAAAAAGAAGAGGAAACAGACAACCCAGGAGACTCTATGCCCGTACGTATGATGAAGTCATATTGACCTTTCTGACCCCTAACGATGGATCTTAGAGGGGGTACTGTGGACACTTTCATTTTCAGTGATGCTACAAGATGGGCACCATAGCTGCTATGTAGGTCAATTCAGCTCCTTTTATATTTGCACGGATGACCCCATTTTGACCTTGTGACCCCAATATTGTGCACATAAGAAATTAGAGCTTTCCAGTGGTTCTGTGAAACATTGACATAAATATCTACTTTGTTGATGAGTTATAGCGTTTTTGCATATAATTAGATCATTTGATATCTTACACGGACCCCTGGTGGGGCCAGAGAGAAATATTCTGTCACATGATTCGTCTCGACATTATCCGCACTTGTGACACAGACATCACCCATCCAAGTGTTATCGATTTTGAGATTATAGCATTTGTGCATATTAATTAGATAATGCCGCCATTTTGCATGTTAATGACTTCCGATATCAATTCTGTGCCAAGCTTTATACACTGACCAAAGACGATGATCATGCAGAATTTTCAGCAGTAGCGCACCTTATCGAGCAAGTAGGTTCCAAGATTTTTATTTTTGACCTCCCTATGACCCTACGAGAGTTCAAAGGTCAAAACTATGTACAACCCTGATGGAGCTTGGGTCAGTGGTTTTCTGACCGATTTTGGTCAATATAGGCCCAGCCGTTTGGCAGCTTTTTGCAGAAGAAGGCGAAAAAAAGCGATGGTCGGAAGAAGGAGAACGAGAAGACTAAACAGCATAAGCAGAATACTATGCCCCGTTTCACGGGATAAGGAAGAAAGAAACAAATGAGAATAACTCCGACTTAGCATAAATCCAAAATATCACAAATATTTAAAATGGCTTCTCCCAAAGCCAACTAGTTTTGTTTCAAGTGTAGTCACGGTAATCATGAATTGTTAATGTGCAACAGTACTTGTGATCAAAATGGGTAAAATAAATTGAGAAATCACGAGCGCGGCTGGGAGGGGAGCCATGGGCCATTCCCCCTAATTGGTCTACAGTGTTAGGGAAGCTGAAGTGGTCAAGAAATAAAAAATGGTAGGGAACAGTTCCCTTACCCCAGCTCATGCATATAACTTATAGGGTGTCTACTGGCAGTCGTCGTTGGGTAAGTGCCCATTCTTTCATTGAATGATTACATATACTTTACCCATTCAATACGACTTCTTAATACGCTAAAATCAGAGCTTCGGGGGCTCCGCCTGGACCCCGGCAGGGACTCTGCTCCTGTACCCCACCCCAAATGTTAAAGAAATTGGCGCTCGCTATGTGTAGTTAGCCTTCGGCAGTACAAGTATACTGCCCGTCTCAAGCAAAGTTAGAAACTAGTCTTTTGTTTGAATTGATTACGATTTACAGAGCTGCCAACATTTACACTTATACTGCCCGTCTCAAGCAAAGTTAGAAACTAGTCTTTTGTTTGAATTGATTACTATTTACCAGAGCTGCCAACATTTACATTCAGGAGGTTTCACATAAAAATCAGGGAGGTTTTAAAGAATTACATGGGGGGTTAAATACCCTCAAAAAGTGTCCATCTTGAAGGTTCTGAATAGCTCAAATCCGAGAGCTTCCGAGGGCTACGCCCGTGAACCCTGGCAAGGCCTCTACTGCTCCTTCATCCCACCCGTTAAAGACATTAACGCTCGCGTAGTTCCCCTTTGGCAGTAGAAGCTTATTATACTGCCATGCCCGTCTCAGTGAGCAAATTTGAAACCATTCTATTCTTGAAATTTTGAATTGATTACTATTTACCCCTCAAAAAGTGGCCATCTTGAAGGATCTGAATAACTCAAATCCAAGAGCTTGCGGGGGCTCCGCCCCCTGGACCCCCGGCAGGGGCTCTGCCCCTGCACTCCACAAGTCCCAGAACCGGACCCCTGGACTGCATCCATTCAGGAGTTTCCGGTTTGCGCAATTGTGTCAAGGCACTTGCGGTGTGTAGTTTGGTTCGAAAGATAAGCAAGAAAATGTCTTTAAGGGCATGAAAGTTTTAAATAGCCCTTAAGTGGGCCCCGAACCACATGCCGTTTGTTGCATGATTTTTGTACGCTCACCACGCTTCCAAGGACTCTTACTGGGGTAATAACATTTCTTCAGTTTACACCCCCACCCCCCGACAAAATGTCTAGCGACTGCCCTGTCTTTTTCTTTCTTCTGCGAAAAGAATGTGGTTGAATCTTGAAGTCCCTGCTGCCTAGGCTAAGTGTTTAGCTTCAAAGCTAATGTGGAATTCTTTCCAAATCTTTCTGTGTTTAGATATGTATTTCTTCTTCTCAGATTTGGCTTCCACAACTCATTGTTCACAAACCACTTTAAATTCCTCACATATTTGTTAGGTTTGTAAATCTTGAGTTCC
The DNA here is from genome assembly GCA_023653785.1 of Ophioderma brevispina. NCBI lineage: Eukaryota > Metazoa > Echinodermata > Ophiuroidea > Amphilepidida > Ophiodermatidae > Ophioderma > Ophioderma brevispina. The sequence goes on from JAMKCH010005673.1 coordinate 8,845, forward strand.
TCTATTCCTCTTTTATTTTTTCCGCATTTAACTTTTGAACCATCAGCACTAGTTCCTCAGCCTGAACTCACTTATCTGGGCAACGAGCCTTCAAAATTTTGCACCCATATCATGAGCTAATTTTCTGTCTTTGATATCCACAATCCCCATGTTAACAAACCACTTTTATTTCTCTTTTCCTCATATTTTTCTTAGGTTTCTTTTCTTCACATTTTTCCTCACATTTCTCTAGTTTTCTTTTCCTCGCATTTATTATCCTAGGTTTCTTTTCTACAATTTCCCTGGATTTGTTTTCCTCCAGGGGTGCAAAAAATACCGGAGCTGGGAGCGCCGCTCCGAGGAAAGGGTTGACAGTCTTGTATTAGGAGTGGGCTATAAATGGGTGATTTTTTGTTTTATTTTTGCAACAGTTTTTTTGTATTCCATTTACTCTATCTCAACATGAAATGGCAAAATTTTTCGCCTGGAGTCTAAGAAAAAAGTGCGCCGGGCCAAAATCCAAAATGGCTGCCATTTTCCCTGAAAAATCACATTTTCGGCCATAACTTTGTCATTTGTTGGTCTCTTTGTGTGGTTTTGGTGTTTAACCCTATGTTTTGGGGGTGGGTCAAAGATTCCATTTATGCAGTTAAAATTGCTGTAAATTATGCAGTTATTGAATTAAGGCATATTTTTGATAATTTTGCCATATATAATAGGGTGAGCTGTATGCGACGATTACCTAGAGACGCAGTTAAATTCTCCCAAGAAAAAGGATACACACACAATACCAAAGTAATCCATAATGACACAAAAAATATACCGAACCTGTGTCAATCACGCACTAAAGGCTAAACAATATTTTAACTTAAGATTTACAAGACAGGCACAGTAAATACAGACCCCACATAAGCAGGAAATGACCTTTGACCTTCACATCTGTACCCACATAGGTTATAGACCACTAACCTGGCTGTCATAATGAAAAAACAAATCTTGGATGGGTTACTTTCTTGTATGGCATCTGAAAAAACTACTTTAAAATGCTTTTTAAAGTTAAAAATAAAACTGGAAAAACTACTTCAACAGACTCACAAATGCCAAGAGGCCTATAGAACTACAGCAAACAGCTTTTTTCAGAGCCACCCGATTTTCCAAACTTCATAGTTTTATAGCCTGCTTAAACATTCAACACAAGTGCTATAATTCACTACCTTTTCTAACCATCCTCTATTTTGCACTATACACTCAAAAGAGACTTCAAAAAAACACAGACCTCGTCAAGGCCGTCGTTTTTTTTTTTTCAGGCTCATAACCCTCACATAGGCCTATATTCTATAAAATCATTACGTGGTTCTAATTAACTCTTTACACATCAGTAACAATCCTGAAATAAGATAATTTTTTAAGGAAGCTTTTTCTTGGGAGAATTTAAACTGCGTCTCTAGGTCATCGTTGAATACAGCTCACCCTATTATCCAGAGAGTCACCCGTCAACGGGATGCAGATGTCGAAGGGACCTCTAACAAGGTCATCAATTGTCTGAAAAAGAGATGATAGAACCTTATGGTGCTGGTTGGGGATGGATTGTCAAGCAGAGCAAGCAGTGGCATTTCCGTGAGAAGGACATACTGGAAACCATTGAAGGGTTGCCCAAGAAGGCAGAGACTGGAATGTCTCACTCTCAAGAACTAATTCCAACCTAACCAACCACTTGGTGTATTTGGGAAGAGTTAGGTACCAAAAAGATGAACATTGGGTTCTACTTGATGACAAAGTGCGAGGAAACTTTCCGAGTTGAACACTGATGCGTGCTGGTTCGGATGGAATTTGGCAGCGACCACATCGCGTACACGGGGGAATGAGACATTCAGGACACTACAGAGCAACATATTGTGCCAGTGGCCGTGTCAGGAACCTGAGAACTTCTCTCGTAGAAAGCCACATTTTGTCTCAAGCAATGCCAAAGAAATTTCATGGTCTTTACAAACGCGACGATTTATTGCACATTCCGCAGCGGGTACCGCAAGATCCGCTTGCACTTCCGCATGCAGAGTGAACATTTCCTGCCACTTCCGCAGGGGGAAGTGCAAAGGTCCGCTGGCATGCGGAAGCATGCAAAGATCCGCGGGCACTTCCGCAGCGGAAGTGTACGAACCCGCTTGCACTTCCGCATGCGGAAGTGCAAAGGTCCGCTTGCATGTGGAAGTGCAAAGATCCGCGTGCACTTCCGCATGCGGAAGTGTACGAACCCCCTTGCACTTCCGCATTCGGAAGTGCAAATGAAATGTTACACATCCCATGCGGATGTGCAAAAATAATGTTGCACTTCCGCCTGCGCAATGTCCCCCCCCCCCCCCCCCCCCGCGAGCATGCGGAAGGCCAAGTCCGCGTACACTTCCGCATGCGGAATTCGCCACATTATTTTTGCACATCCCGCAGCGGATTTGGAATCCTTTCACTCCTGCATGTGGAAGTGCAAGCGGACATTGCCACTTCCGCATTGCAAGCCTTTTATTTATTTTTTCAACGAAGAACACTTAATACTTAGCGACTTTGCAAACCTTTTTTTCTAAAATCGGAAGATAATTTTGGAAAATCATTTTTCCCCAAAATTCGAAATTCATCGTGTATATTAGTGCAAAAATGAGGGCGGGAGTCTGTTCTTAGTCATCTAAGTAGCAGTTTAGAATACGCCATATAAATTCTTTGATAGAGAGCGTGACATTTCTGTTAAATCACACAGTCCAGCATTAAATACAGGAATAAAGTGAAATCAAGGGTAAATGTTCAACAAAGAGCCAAACAATGTTGTTTAGTGGCAACCAGTATTCTATTCATGTGAAAGAGGCCGAGGAATTTGAATTGACGGTATTATCACGTTAATTACCTCGAAGGAATACCACCACCTTTTGGATGAGATACGGATCCGGGTTACGGATTAGAGCTATTAAAATGATGCAGTGAAAGGACACCAGTGTAAATGAGGAAAATAGTCGCTTTAAATTTCTCTGATACCAACAATTTGGACCACTTCTGGTAAAATATGAGGTTCTGGGGGAAGGCGGTAGCGATCGCCATGGGCCTTAATTGAAAATGCCAATTAAACATTATATAATTACCTTTCTGGTGAACTTATTTCCGCGGCTTGAATGCACACAAAATAATTTGTGCATACTACGTTCAATTTGTCAAATAAGACCCTTTTCTTATAAAATTCATATCTTCATTTACAGGTGCTTGTCCGATTTATGTGTATTGTGGGTCTCTACTTGAATATGAGAGCCTGGCACTTGCACATACACCCCAATCAAGTACCGTGGGAAACAACTTGCTGTTTTGATGGTAGACGCGATAATGCCTTTGCAAACATTATATAACAGTGCTAATAGTGATGTTTAACCACTAACACGTTTTTTTTTTTTTGTTTATATCGTGGGGAAGAAATGGATTTGAGGGCTCAATTTAGGACGACCCATGAGAAAAATACCGCCGTTCATCTGATATCAAAATGATACTACGTCTGGGGGTCTAAAAGACGATCGGAACACGCACCTTTAATTAAACACACATAGTTCTCATTTATAAATACGTGTCGAAAAAGAAGCCGAACATGACCCCAACGATATAGTCCTACCATCTGTTTAGAACCAAATATAAGTTGTTTCACATAACCAGTCTTTCACCCGGCACGGATATCCACGAAAATATAGTTACACGGAATCCACAAAAAAATAGGTAGCATATCTGCCACCACTTGGGGGGCCACTGAGTTAGCTATTGCTCTCATACGAGCGATTTTCTTGTGGTGTCCGACAGAGACTTATACAGAAATTACCCCACAGTTCATTGCGCAGCCCATTTGCCGAAAATGGGAAGGAGATGGAAGGACGCTACAGTGTATTGTGTAGTCAATTTTAGTGTGCCTGGACGCAGTTTTGACCCACTGTTTCGGTGTCCGATTTTACAACTCTACCTTCAATTTTTCGTAAGTACTTATTTTTGGTTCATGTTAAGTGTGGATAATGTACGTAAAAAAAATTAATTAATTACGGCATGGATGTTTTTTTAGAAGTGGCTGTTTTTCTAAAAGGTAGTACTTTACTCTTACTCGACACTCGAGAATCGCGGATATCCACGATGGGGTTTTGACCCAATTTTTTTTCGGTGTATATCCGAAATAAAGTACACTTCTTCGGATATACGAGATTACGGTATATTTTTCTTTGGATAACCACGATCAACTTAACGTCTTGGGTAACAGCAATTTGCATGATTTGAGCCAGTTGAGCAAACAGCCGTGTCTTCAGACTTCGCTTGCCACCTCATGAACTTGATCACTTAACTGCCGTATCGGAACCAGTGACGAGGCATGGCATTGACAACAGTGAACACAAAAATGACTAGACTACCAAATGAGTGTAGTCTTGATGTACGCTTGCAAATAAAATAAAACTGTCATGAATAGTGTTCAAGTCTGAGAACTGTCTTCATTTCATTCATCACGAGTCATGATTTCATGACGTTTTACAATTACATGAATGATCTTATCACTATTCGATCATATGTTGCAGGCGACATTAATTTTAAATTTTTATGGATGTATGTCTTTGGTGCTCCAAAAAGCGAGGGGGAGAGGACAGGACCTGCTCGATTTGGGAATTTCCAAATGGTCAATTTGGCAACTGCCAAGTGCAATTTATATGGCAAATCTCTGTCTAACGGTTACATCTCTCCTTAAACCCGAGTGCATCCATCCCTAACATGATAATTTGTATAAATTATTAGCCACTCAAAATCCGTCGGTTATGGGATTAACCCTGCTGCACATAGTGTAATTTCCAAAACGGTTATTTAAGATTTAAATATTCGTGACCAGGCCTAGCCCTTAATCAAATCTGGTGTAAAACCGTTTGGTTTACTAATAGAGCGCTCTCCCACCACTAACGTCTGTGAAAAGACTACCACCGGGTTTATGCCGGATTTGATACCGTTTTGAATTTGCTGTTTGCTGATAGGTTGGCATGTCCTACCCCATGTCTAAAAATCATTGTTTTCAGCAGATTTTTATTTTTCAATACTGAAATGTGCATGCAGCTTTAATATGATTTTGGTCAATGGTTACTTTGAAGATAAAACTACTGGTGATTTTGAACCAATCTCATTTTTATCCAATATTTCATCCCTCTCATTGCAGGTTGAATTTAACCATCACAATATGAGGCAGCCGATTTGCCATTTCTCACAAACTCCAAGCCAGGTGTCGTGTCTGCAATGGCATTATCAAAGGTCGGGCAGTTTTCAGAGTTCAATTCCAGGAAAGCCTACTTACTTTTTTGGAGTCGATTGTTTCCACTGGCTCACTGGGTAAACCTGGAATGTGTGATGCTCACAGGCATTTGTATCAAATTATGACGGCGACTATATAGTGTCTTTTAAATATTGTGCTGTCCTAGGAAGCACATTATTTTATGCGAATAAAGATAGCCAAAACTAATGCACTAGTTCAAATATACATGTAGAGATGCATCGTAATGCCGCCTTCTAACTTGAGACCAACAGAGCATAGTGTGCTTTTATGTACAGAATAATATATACATGTAGGTATTCAGTGTTCTTTTTTTATTTTTGTGAGTATTGTGTAGGGTCATTCCATGCCAAAACACCAAGGTGTGGAACCCACCCTCTCAGATTTTGTTGAAACTGTACATTTCATGGGGCTGCAGAGGAGGTCAAAAGGAAAAATTCAAATTCCATTCCGTTTTGAAGTTATGGGCTCTCAAAGTTGTACGACTGACTATAAAATTGTGATTCAGTATTAAAAAAACTTTATTAATGTTATTTATATAAGCTGCAGAGGAGGTCAAAAGGAAAAATTCAAATTCCATTCCGTTTTGAAGTTATGGGCTCTCAAAGTTGTACGACTGACTATAAAATTGTGATTCAGTATTAAAAAAACTTTATTAATGTTATTTATATAATCAGTAGTTCCCACTTGTTGCATCAATAACAAAGCAAGTAGAATTTCTTTGCATCCCCTAGTAAAAATAGGCCCTCAAATAGTTGCCATGGTGCGAAATGGACTAAATGGGACCAAACATAGAGGGCGCTTGTTTTGACGCGTACACTTGATATGAAGTTCTAGCATTGAAAAAATATTAGCATACACTATAACAATCATTGTGATATAAGTTTTGTTTTGTGTTTTTGATGTCTTCAGTGAAAAACAGATGAAGCAAAGTTTGGCCCATTTTGGTTTAAAAGTTGCAGAATTCAGAAACCTTTACCAGAAAAAGTGCAAAGTTTGACCAAGTACACGTACTAGGAAAATTTTGAACTGGGTCACCTAACATGTCATGTAGGAATTGTTTGGGACATGTTTTAGATGATACTGATCACATCTAACGTGGTCTGTAGTGATGGGGAAAAAAATCCCAAAATATTTGTCAAATTTTGCAATTTTTATAGTGAAAGGTTTTTGAATCAGCAAACTTTAAACAAAACTGAGCTTAGTTGCTTGATATGTAATCCACATTTTTTCACTGAAGACATCAAAAATACAAAACAAAATTTCTATCACAGTGATTGTATAGTGTATGCTAATATTTTTCAATGCAAGAACTTCATATCAGGTGTACGCGTCAAAATAAGCGCCCTCTATGTGTGTCCCATTTTAGTCCATTTTGCACCATGGCAACTATTTGAGGGCCTATTTTTACTAGGGTGATAGAAAGAAATTCTACTTGCTTTGTTATTGATGCAATGTGGCAACTAATGATTATATAAATAGCATTAATAAAAGCTAATAAAGTTTTTTTAATACTGAATCACAATTTTATAGTCCGAGTCGTAAAACTTTGAGATCCCATAACTTCAAACGGAATGGAATTTGAATTTTTCCTTTTGACCTCCTCTGTAGCCCATAAAATGTACCTTTGACTGCAATTTCAACAAAATCTGAGAGGGTGGGTTCCACACCTTGGTGTTTTGGCAATGGAATGACCCTGTAGTAACTAAATTGTGCAGTTGAAATTGGTATTTCCATTGCAATAAGCAAAGTCAGGGTTATGTACATGAGTGTACGTGCAGTACATTTTTAACAAGGTAAAAACCATACAGAATATGGATACCTGTGTGTGATTGGTAAATTTAAGTTTCTCCAGTGTGTAATACATTCATGTGTGCTTTCATAACGATAATATGTGTGCTTTAATTCATAATGATAATTTTAAATTGAGTCAACCCATGCAGGGTATGATCAACCCATGCAGGGTATGATCAACCCATACAGGGTGTGATACATGTGTATGACTTCAGTTAAAAAATAGAGACATTTCCAGAAGTCAAATGTACTCTATTGTGCTTCATACAGATTATGTAAAATCAGTGTGTGCCAATTTACGAAAGTGTAGAAAAATCCAACAAAGGGCTGTCCCATAAAAATGGCAATGTGTGTGGTTATTGGCAAATTTTTTTTTCTAGTGTGGGTGCTCTAGTCTTGTGCTTTTATTTTTATATTTGTTTAAAATAAATAGGAACTGTGTGCTAATTAGAATGAACTTTACAATAAAAAGAAGAAAACAAATAACTGGAGTGAGTGTTCTGTTGTATTATTCTTTTTGTTCGCAACGAATTGAATATACCTGTGCTTGTTAAAGCGTCAGTTCCAGTCTGAAATACCCCCAACTTCCCAGCAGTGCTTTCCCGCCATTAAACATACCAAAATAAAGTTAAAAAATGGTTGTAGTCATTGTCTAATTATACCCTGCAAAATTGAACATTTTTGTTTTAGCCGTTTATTTGGGTCACAAGTCAAACTCTTGACCTCAGTGATCTCTAGAACCATACTCTTTTTCCCTCAGCTCTGCTTTGGGACAATAGTACGGTCTTGAGATCACATCGGGTCAACGTTTAGCCTATGTCCCTCATGGGCAAGCAGTATTGTCTAATATACACTGGGCGCTCACAGCAGCAAGACTACCATATGCCACCCTCCCCTATGAATTTCTGCAACCTTGTCATGTATTTATTTTTCCGTCAAAGCTGCAGATCATAGGGTGTGGGGGGGCCATATGGAACTTTCCCCGACACTTGATAAAGCACTGCAAATACTCAGATGGTCACAATCTCAAATATATAGTATCCCCCCGAATGCAAGTCCCATGCATTCAATGCCAATTCAGGGATAGATTTTGTAAATTGGAGTACCTACAACCAAAGCTGTTTAACGAACCATCAGATTCAAGCTTAATTCTGAATTAAGGACAGAATGGGGAAAATCAAACTGATATTCGTGCTTAAGAGTAAGTGATTTCAGCGTGTTCTGCAGGGCTTACTGTATTTTGTGAAACTTCCATTGGATAAACGCTTTAATTTTCTCATTATGCATGCATGAAGTAATAAAGCGTGTAAACAGGGCATTTAGTTTCGCAAATACAATCAGCCTTATTGCAATTGCACTGCATGAAATCGAAAGCTTTGAATGAAAGGGGCTGGCGACGCATGAGCGTATAAAGGGGATGCAACCACGTGTATGCAAAACAGTCTGAACATTGAAAATCGCCTACTCCAGAACGAGCATGTGAATAAGCCAAATGCCATTTGGATACTTTTCCACACTCTTGACCCCCCCCTCAAAAAACCCAAAACATCAAAGCTCCCAACAAAAACCCAAAACATCAAACGTTTCCCCACCCCCACCCCCAAAAAAAATATTTTGAAAGCAAAAGGCTCGGTTTTATAACAATTTTTTTGTGTCAAATTATCCGCCAGAACGCACAATATCATGGGCATGAACAGTAACAGTACAACTTCTAGACTGTCTTGGGGACATGACATGGCCAAGATCGAGTTCGTAAATCTTCCGGCGAAGCGGGTCCAGTAAGCCATTTTTTCTCAACTTGCCAGTTTAGACTAGTAAGTTTACATTACGTGAACGACCAGTTCCTACATATTTTCGTTCATTTAACTCTTAGTTTCTTTCTTTTTGCGGTAGTTATCGCGAAGACGATACTCCGCACTTGAGGCCATGCAGTTGTTTTTGATGAGCTAATGAACCTTCGCGACGTGGGGTCAACCTACTTGGCCAAATTCACAAACCGATAACACGACGGTGTTTTTGTCAGTTGCTCCTTTGTTTTCTTCTCAATCTTGCCAGTTCCTACTATCTAAACCTTGTATATACTGCATTTATATATTCTTTTGCATATTAATTCGGGAAAAGCCATTCCTTTACTTGTGATATCCTAAATGGAATTGCATGTTTGAGACGAGAAGTTTGTTTTTTTTTTTTTTCAACAATTCCGACCTAGTAGTCACTTTCGCAAGTTGTAGGGTGTTGTAGCTGTGCGTTTTAAAACTTTAAATGCAAGCGATCTGAAGGGAAAATGGTATGTCTTTATAAAAAGTTTACATTACTTTCTCATTAATATATTTTATGCCAAAGTTTAGTTATTCATCAAATCGCCGTGACAAAATAAAACGCACGCATGTTTTAACTTATGAATAGTCAATAGAGCTTCGTGGAGCTGACGAAATTTGTGCCTAGAGTCTCGTAAAAGGAGCGTGATTAGCGGGCCCTGCGGCTGTCCTGATGGAACTGTTGCTGTGCTTTTTTCTATGTTGAGCCGTCAATAATATTTTCGTGGATTTCCGGAATTCGCTCGAAATTAACCTTCACCTTTGTAATGACCCTGCGACCTTCCTGTCCAATCGCGCCGCAACGATTGAGCTTCTTTTATCTCGGGTTTTCCGCTATAAATGAAAATTTGCGTATATCGTGCCGGGAAAAAAAAGACTGTTAATTATTCTCTCTTGTACAGAGGTCCCTGCAATTTGAAATATACACCTAAAGTGACTTCCAACTTACAAAAGAAATTGAAAGGGTAGCAAAAAAGAAACATTGACCCTATACAACAAAAAAAAAAGGGGGGGTTTACAGTTGGGGATACCACTGCAGGTATATAGGGTGAAACTTTGTGATGCATCAGGCAAAGGATTTCAATCAAAAGAAGCATGCTCAACCTAGTACACACATGTTCCCAGTGGCAGTCTTTTCTAAAGATAAAGCAAATTTGCACTTTTGGTTGTTTTTTTTTTTTTTTTTTCGTGTGGGGGGGGGGGGGGGGGGGGGGGGGGGGTGGGTGTGGGGGGTGTTGTGTGACGTCTCTCCTTAAGTCGAGCTCTGACAAGTAATATTTCTATAAAGTTAATACAACTTGTTAAATCTATTTTCTTCATAAGTTAACCTTTAATTATTGTTCTTCCTAAAACAAGCACAATCACAACACCCTTGGAATGGAGTGCTCCTTCTAAGGAGAAAATTACAATCACTTTGAATGACACGGGAACAGAGTACGTAGATGTGATATATACACACATTTTTCAGAACTTATTCAGGGCTGCAAACAGTATTAATTGGCCACATTTGCCTCAAAAGCGGTTTAAATAGTGACAAATAATATTTGATTAAGACGTTTAAAGTCAGTGGTTTAATTAAGGATTAAAGATAAATCTCAGACCTCAGTTCCTTATCATTACTGCAAGGACAATACAGTAGCATTAAATAGATCGATGCAGTCATCCAGTGCATAACATTTTTTTACTGAAACAGTGATTACACAACAGCTTGGTACATGATATAAGCTCAGACCCATATTTGTACTAATTTCTGCTAAAAATGGAACCATAGCTAAAACAGAGGTACAGATTTGTGGGCCAAATTCACGACAAAATCGCCATTTTTTCTCAAAATCTGGACTGTATTTTTAGCAAATTTGTGAAATTTTAGCTTCCGATTGAAAAAAGGAAAAAGGCTGTATTTCCCAAATAAATAGTAAAGGGAATTGTAGGAGGAAGCATCTCAGATGATATTATTCTTACTTGCCGAGTCAATCAGGTAATCTTATTGCAAAAAAAAAATGAGATCAAAAACAATTAGAAGTAATAAATGGGATGCTTTAAAGAGGATGTGATATAAAGAGCTGGTTGCTAAACAGGATTCAGTATAGGTGAATATGTTGCTTTAATAAGACCTCCATTACAGATGATACAAATTAACAAAATATTCTTTGCAGCTCTGATTCTGTTCCTGAAAACACAGGCACCTTCTAGGAAGAATGCGGTACAATCACAAAAAACACAGGAAAGGTCAAGGGTCAAAAACAGTTCTAACACATCTCCATGCAAAAGAAAATGTATAGCTTCATTATTCATAAACAAGAATTTACCTAAGGGAAGCTTACTTGTGAGTGTTTGCACTTCAGTGAGCACATACATAGAAGAAATGAGAAACATGTATTGAAAAAAACAACCTTGAACAAAGAGATCATGCAAAGTCTGATAGAAGAGATAGTAGATTACAATAGTGAGCGACGACATTGAGTGAAACATTTTGTCCACACCACATTTGTTATTTTGGTTGTAAGTCTTGTGAAAGTTGGTAGGTTCAGAATCAACATGATGGGTTAGGCCATACGTGTTAGTCAAACACTGATGTTGGTGATATTTTAGCACACAGATATATCCATGTAACTAAATGCTTAACAATAAATCCCTTTCAGAACCAAAATTCTTAGTTTCCTGCAATGACTTACACAAAATATCTTGCCCAAAATGATGTCTACCAAAGTGTTGGAATAGACTGGTTAATACTGGTATGAGCACCCTGGTACGTATTGGACAGCTGGGCTTGTCTTAGGCATTAGAGGGGCCTTGATGTGGGTGAAGCGACCGCTGTTCTTGACGTTTTGGAGTGTGCTTGCAAGATCCTCAGCAGCATGTCGGAAGAAGATCACAATGGAATTCTTCACCATGTCAGAGCTGTGTTTCATCACAACACTGTTATGGGGGAAAATATAGATTTCCCTCAACAATTATTTACTAGAAATGAAGAACATACGTACACACAGGAATCAAATTCCTTGTCTCTTTCACTGGTACAGATTGCTTGGATAAAGATATACATGTCAAAAGGGCACTTTTAAAAATATTTTGGGTTTTATCCATTACCCCTAACACTCCACCCATAATTTCATAAGCTGCCCTAAAATACCATAGTCATTGGACTGTCAAACCACCACATACCACAGGAATTTCATTTGTATGCAAACATATGTTACTGGAACCACCCACACCCACACCGCCTCCCCCTCCCCCCCCCCCCCCCCACACACACACACACACTCTAACAAGTAATTCCTGTGCTGTTATGCTTGCAGCAGATGACGCAAAAAGTACATTCTTAAGAAAATGAAAAATCTTCAAGATTTTTAGAAGATCACTTAAGATTTGCTTTAATTTGATTTCAAATTGAGGAAATTTACATTCTGTATACAATCAAAACTCATTTTAATAACTGACAACATTGTCTGAGTGAATCAATCCAGTAACGTATAGGAAAAAGAATCAACCAAAGCAAATATGTGGATGGAAGTCCTATATTTAGTGATATCAAAATTCAATGTTTGATGAGGCGAATCATGGGGACGATTTCACATATACCGTGTAAAACCATCATTGTAATCACTGGCACTGGCCCTATTCACTCATTTACATTGTTGTGTGTTGACCTATTAATGGAGTAAGGGGATTGTTGAACTACCAGTGACTATAATTGAGGAGTAAACAACACATTTTGGAGTGTTTCACACTCAGTAAGAACAACTTACCTAGCATCTATGGACTGGGCCACTACTCTTAGACATGTGATGATACAGTCCAGATCACGCACTATAGTGAGAACAAAAATATATCACATTCTAAATGCTAGTGTTATTGCATATAGTCATTCTAGGAATTACATACACCAAAAAACTTGTTACGTGTAGTTGTTGCAAATGATGTTCTCACCCTAACAGTTAAAAAGGGGAATATTGACTTCTATGGGCCCTCTATGTTTCACACTATGGGGAAAGCTGTGAATTTCCTTTTCCTTTTAATTATATTGTAGTGAATTCGATTGCTCCAAGAAAGTCTGCAAAACTAACATGAAACAACACCTATCCTGCATGGCTTGAACCAATCAGTATTCCCTGTTTATTCCCTTGATTCTCACACATAAATGCAGCAAGGTAACTGTTAATTTCCATCATGAATTAGATTATAATTTTCATCAGCAAGAAGGGGTACACAACTTACCAAACAGGTGATCTTCTTGTCGTAACTAAAGGGTTTGAGTTTGCAGAAAAGGCTAGAATCAGGGACAGATAATAGAAAACCACTGCAGTAAAACAATCTCACTATTAAAAATCTCCATCATTGTTGTGAACAACAAGCAAGACAATTACTCATAGCTACTGTGGTGCATATGGTGGCTCAATGATGAAACAATGCCAACAAAATATAAATGTGGCAAAGCTACTTAAAATGTGACTATTCTCTGTTCATATTCTTTTTTTTTAAATCTCTAGCTTGTAACAGTTGCAAGTCTCCCAGTGAAAGTATTATTTTTGCATGAATTTAAACCAATGACATGGTAACGTAACTGTAATTTACACCTATGGCGGACGGACAACACCAATGCAGTTGCAATCTAACTTGCTCAACAATCCCAATGAAAAACAAATATAAACAAAACCATTGGCAATTCACTTACGTCCTATATTGATCTGTTTCTGTTTCTATTTGGAAGATAAGATGACCAGTCTTGGTGGTGTAATGAACATCAGTAGGTAAAAACTAATCCTGCACTGTTTATATCAATGAACACTTAAAAGTAAGAAGCAGCGATTTTACTGATCCGAAACATCAAAAAAATTAATCGAAATTCCGTTTGGTATTTTGTTATGGCATACTGTGCTAACATACTGCAAGTGGTTGGTTGGAAATCCGTGTATTAAGTCAAGGCAAGTACTTTTTATTCTGATTCTGTAATATTCTATATGTGCTTATCCAAATTCCGACTTGAGATCAAAAAAGCTGTTCCCTGTGAAGATCCCAACTTATAAGCATATATTGTGCATCATGGCCTGTACAATTTTGACCTCAAACACAAATATTATTCATCCTTTGTTTATTCTGTACTGCACTAAGCATAAGCGTTTAGTGTGATTTTTTGGAGTCGTCATCGCTGTATGTCTATATTGCTGAAGATGGTATGACAAAATTCTTCAAATACTTCATTTTTTTTTTTTCACTATTTGGTGGTTTTTGCTTCCTACAGTTGGTATTTTATTAAATTGTAAAAGGTATATTGATTTATAAGCTAAAATGCTTTTCCCACATGTTTTTTATCTCTCGCTTTAATCGCTGCTTATCCCTTTAACATTGGATCTCCAGCGCAAACATTATAATTAAAATAATCATAATCATAGTAATTGTAATACTAATAATAATAAAATTGAACACTTCATAATCGCATTACATCTTTTGAGATATTTTTTTTCTAGACTAGGAAATGCCTGTCATAGTTGTATTCTTACCAAAGAATACACCAATAGAACTTCCTCACTTTTGGATTAATCTCCAATTAAATGAACAATGTTACTTTAAGAGCTACTTTGAAAATGTTCTCATTGAAAGTTACTATAGCAACTGAAGGGCATCTCCAAAACAAAAAATTAGAGCAAATATTTTTCACAATTTTTCTCTGTGTGCAGTGCAGACATGCATGTCAACTTATTTGAAACTGACGCATAAACAATAAACAAAAATGTGATCAACTACTGACAATGCGGATCAACATTTATATATTTTACATGTTTGTCCCTATTATAATTAGGTTAATTAGGTAATTGTATAATTGATACTTGGATTGAAAACGGAATTTTGTGAGACAATCCAGGACCCAAAGATGAGCATATGAAGAGATGATTTCCACACAAGAGCTTAATTCCACTTTTCATAGCTCCGAAAAAATTCACCATTTGTAACATAATCACATGCTTATTGTATCAATTCATCAAATTTGTTGTCAATGAAAGATATCACATGTAGATTTTGTAATATAATTAAAAAAAAAAAACACTTCAGATTTGACCCTTTTGGGAAAAAAAAAATTTGCAGAGTTTTCAAACTACCCTTTCCCATTAAAACCATGATCTCAGAAAAAGATTCACTGCAAAAGTGAATCTTAGGTGGAAATGAAAATTAAAAACTGTATCAAGATTGCTAAAAAATTGCATTATAAATTTTTGAGTTATGACATTTACTTGTTTTGCAAGTTGCCGCCAATTAAGCTATAATTTTAGCAAAACCACCAATGTTATGTTTGAAATATTTTCAACACTGTATCGCTTTCCTAAAATTTCCTTGGGGGGTTTTAATTTTGCTGAGAATGATGCTAACACAATTTTCATTGGGAGAAGGTGAAATTTCTATCATTCTTCTGTAAAGAGAAAAAAAATTGACCTTTTCCAGAAAATTTCCAGGATAAGAAACGGTAAAGCCCGAATAATTTGGAACCGAGCATGCTTGAAATGCAAAAATTTAGATCAGAATTATTTTATACACATTATTTATCTTATCTGCCTAAGAACTCAATTTTGACCAAAAAATGGATTTAGGCCCTTGGAAATAGTTCTTAATTCATGCAAATCAATATTGTTAGGATCAACTGACCATAATGACACACTTATCTTTAGCATCTTACAAGTTGGCAACACTTACCAAGATTATCCTGAAGAGATTCAATTTGATACTACAATCAGCACTACTTTTTTCACTACTACAACTCGCTTTAAACATCTACAAACTTCAAAATGGAGTGTAATGTGTACTTTATTGGGAAAAGAAGCTATTCTCAGTAGCTATGGAGGTATAAGGTGGGATTTTCTGAATTCTATAGTGAATATTCTACAGTTTATGTAACAAGGAAGGGGAGAAACAAAACAAATATATAATTAACGGTTGTATATTTATCATACCAATGTCACTGTATGAGCAAATATATGTATATAGGGATCATTGAAGAGTGAAGGGGAAATGCTTTGTAAATGAAAACAATAACTGCATTTATTTATGGCTAAAACTGGGGATGAGGGTGGTATTTCTAGACTGTTATATCTACTCAAAAGATATCTGTTGTGGTGTGTAAATTAATTTCCAGGGTCTTTTGAGCTCGGTGTAAAAGTATAGCTGACTACACAATCATGCAATATTTGTTTGTTTTGTTATTGAATTGTTTTATTTGTGCAACAGTTTCTCACATGGTAATTTTTAATTTCAAACTCGGATTTACATGATAAATTATTTGAAATCAGCATGAAAGAAATGTATTCAAATGAGTCTAAACATACTTCCTTTGGGCTAGTGTTGGCTTTCAAAGGCCTGCAGCCAAGCCACTGACTGAAGGTGTTACCAATATACAGAATTTACCACGATTGAAAGAGTTCTTTTCAGTTAGTTTAAACAATCTTGTGTGAAAGTGTTAACATTTTTGCAAGAATACCAATATAGATGATAACACCAAAACCTCAATAATCCTATATAAATATCTTGAAGATTCCAAATCATAAACACAGTTAGCTGTTGCGAGATATCAATGAGGTATTGCTCATTATTTGCATGAAGATAAACAGTGATCTCAAGCATTTCTGATAACATTCTACTAAAGGCACTATCAGTGATTTGCTAATCAGAAAAATCCAAAAAAAAAAATTGTCAAAAATCAGATAGATTTGTGCATGTCTGTAACAGGTAATGGTATCCTAACATACCCTACAAGTGCCAAGACTGAAAGCAACTTAATAGTCATTACTGTCCGTACGGGCACTTTCTGCAACACGTAATTGAATGGGAATTTGTATATTTGAACATCGCCGTTTGCTTCTTTTTCTTTTCAATTTACAGTTGCCAACAAAAAATAACTTACAACAATTCACAGACAACCCACTCGCACTTTTAACCTATTTCTGCAAATTCAAATATTTTGACCTCTCGAGGTTGGTCACCTGATTATGTCTTTATTGTGTCAACCAAATGTCATTTTTAATGCATAATCAAAGCTAACTATATCCCCTCGTATGCTAACACCACACAATTTGGGAGAACCATATACTTTATGACGACAACAGGGAATATAAACGGCTATTTCAATTAGGTTGACCAGTTTGCTACATTTAATGGTGTAGAAAATAGTGTACAGCATGAAATTTATGGAATGCATGGTTGTCTTAGATGTAAACCTTGTGGATGGTGGTGGTGGTAGTGGTGGTGGTGCAAAAAAAGGATCACTTGCGTACATATGTACAACATTCCATGAATGGTGTCTCATTGGATGGTGGTTTGAAAAAAAAAAATGGTGAAAATGGGGTTGTTTGGTGGTGAATTGAGCAATAATTTATATCCAACCAATTCTATACATTAAAAGCATGTTTTGGTGACAAATGGTGGTGGTGGTGTGCTATCCCAAGGTGCAAATAATATTGTTTTACAACAAAATTCCAGGCATGCATCATTGAAAGACAAAAATTCAGCTATTATGAAAACTGTAATTTTTGACATAACGCCTCTAAAAATGAGACAATCACAGTGCAGGCTACAGGCCAGAATAAATCTGGATGTTCACCAAACACAATTGAGAACAAAATCAACATCTTACGCTCACACTGAAAAGGCATTGATAAAATTGTTAAACACTGAATTTTTGTTCCAAGTATACACAATAATGCATGCATTGTGGGACATTGGGTATCCGATAACAACTACCCATCATGCAACACCGATCCCATACCTGGCAACCATCACAATTTCCGTAGGAGAGGCATGGGGAGGCCTCTCACTGGATTGCCAATAGAGGGGAGTAGTAGGGTGTGGCACACAGTGAGTTAAATCAAGTAATAAGTGAGAAACTTACAAAATACCACATACTACCAAAAAATGTGTGTATCATGTTATTAGATATTGGCAAAGGAGAAAGTATTATGAACATAAGATGCTTTTACATCTACAATAAACTGGTTAAGTACTCATAAAAATGTCCTGTTTCCTTAACTAGATTGGTTGTTGTTGACAATACCAATAGTTTTAGTTTTGTGTTTCTTGCTGTTTACTCAAGTTTCATAAGTGTTATAAATTAATGGATTTAGGCTTACAAACAAAACATAATGTCATATCTCTGTCTGACCCTTACCATGATGCCAAATAGAACGCACAATTATTGCTAATTTAACATTTAGTAAATGAGATATCAGATTTATGACTTGAACATGCAATTACTAACATACCTGCATTGTGTAACTAAGAAGGCAGTGAAATTAATAAGTTAACACATTTCAGCGGACCCAGGGTAGTGAGTTTCCTGGGCCTATAACACCAAGGATTTTAGCGGTCAACCATTGGCTGTAGTGACATACAGCCAGCCCACTTTGTGGACAGAACAGATGATAACGGGTTACAATTTCATTGAAAAAAAGAGCCTAGAGGAGAGATATTATGTCTAGAAAAAAGTGGAAGGTTCTGGCAAGAGAACCGCAAAAAAGTATCTCAATAGCTTGGATAAATTTAGCTCTCTCACGCTTCCCTGACATCGCTAAGTCCTACGTGAGGACATTTACCTTGTACCAGTTCTTTTCTCTCTGTTTGACGCACTTCCATAGCCTTGTGGGAATCAGGTGATGATACAAAGTAGTGGAAATGGGCTAGGAAATACTTCTCAATCAGAGGCAACACAACCTAGCAAGGGAAAATAACAAGCATAATTAATTCCTTTTAACAGTTTTCTGATCCACTACTGGTACGTCAGGAATGCTGAAGGTTAAAGTATTTACCAGTTTTGTGGATGTACTAGGATGAATCATTTTTTTCTGTCACGAGAGACCAGTGCATTGGAACATGGAAAAAGAAATAATGGAGTGGCCTGGTGATTTGACAGCAATATTCTAATATGAACTGTGATGGTAGAAGGAAGATAGAACATATATAAGGTATGGCGGATTTGTGGCATTCTAGCATAAAGGAAAGCAACAAACATCACTGAAACCTAAAAATGTAAGCTTCTGATGCCTTTTTTCCACTAAGAAGTTAAAGGATATCAAGATAATACTTATAGATATAATCTATCCTTTCTACCATACCACCGTCTATAGCTAAAATGGTTAGAGTTTTAGTCTAGTAACACAAAGGTTGCCCTTTCATATCGGCAATGCGATTTCCCAAATGTGTTTCCATGCTCTAGCCTCTCCAAGGAAAGATCAACTAGATAGACATGATAGCTCAATCAGGTAAGCGCACGACTCCAGTGTATTGCTCATCCATGCGTATAGGCGTGCGTTCGAAGCCCTGTGAGTTCAGCTATCTTGTAAATTTCCGGGACAAGAAATTGAACCGCTTGGTTGTCTCGATTTACCCCATGCGATATTTGGGGAGCTGGTCCAGGCTGCGATGGTTATCGAATGTATGTTTGCTGATAAGGGAAAGCGCTGATCCCGATCTGCTGCACCCTGAAATGATGCTAAATGGTTCATGGTTTTATAGTATGGTTGGGCCACAGTGATCAGCGGCCATTTGTGGAGCGCTTAGAGGCCAATAGATTAGGCGCTATATAAATATATGCTATTTTATTAATCAGGGTTGGGGTGCGTTTCATCTAATATTGGACTGGGCATTTAAATGATGGACTAAATGAAGGTTTGCCCAACTTAAAAAAAAGATTATCAGATTTTCTTGCTGTAATCTTTATCACGAATGGTACCCAAGCATGAGTATTATTTGAGCATATTTACATTCATTTTACAGAATAAAGTTTAAAAACTTTTTGAGCATGTAATATGGCTTACCTTGGCCAAAGAACTTGAAGCTCTTGTCTTCTTCTTTCCCTTCTATAAGCTGCAAAATTAGTAAAAACATATGACATTTATGATTATGTATAAAAAAAATTCTGCTCTACCCCACTTCTAGGTTATACGTTTTACCCCTGCCAGTTATTGAATTAAAAGCGAGCTTTTATATGTGACAGTGGCATTACACTCAAGACAGACTTGTGAATGCAAGAAGGAGAGTTCATATATTTTAAACATTCTTAATCAAACACAGAAAACAACTAATAGTCATCAAGAAAAAATAACAGATGAAATGTGTATCATCTGCCATTGCGTTTTGAATGGGTCAAAGGTCATATGGGTCATCAGAGGTCAATTTGGTATACACCCCATATGAGTCTTGGGCACGTGGTTATTTCTGAATGCAATAGAGGTGAATTGAGCAATGGCAAAAAGTATGAGTACATTCGCTGATGTAGAGCATGCTAGAATAAGACCATTTGGCCAGGGCCCAACTGGCTCATGCTCACTTTGGTAGGAGCCACTAGCAAATCGATCACAACACAAAACCTATGGCATATGATAATTTGGAACAGTGCATGAGCCAAGGCTTGAACCAGTAACCAATGGTTACTAACATTGCCACTACTTCAGTAAGTAAGTGCCAGGGTTAACATTTTTTGCCCACACCACACACAGACACACAGTGGGAGAGCGTGGCCTAGGGTTAGGGTGCTTCTCTGGTGCATATTACCATCAAAAATTCCCGGGTTCGACATTCCGGTGGGGTCGTGGCACATGCTGGGATTTATTCAGGGTTTACTATAAATTCTGGAAATTGATTCTGTATACCAGCTATTGATTAAATACAGAATACCGCTCTCCTCCATGGTTCACTTGGAATGGGCAAATGGATCATGAAAGCATCCGCCTCGGAGGAGGATGTTAAGCCGTCGGTCCCGTGTACAGGAGTACAACTGTACAGTACATCGAGTCAGGTCGAATAAGAGTGGGTTTAGTAAACCCCCATGACTGTTCCCATCCGCCCCAGCTAAAATAGCGGGCCATGTTAGGAGCGTACGTATAATGGATACACGCGGCCCCGGATCAGCACAAGCTGAACACCAAATCCTGACACAAGCACAAAGCCATTACCATGGATGGTGGATACGAGCAAACAAACAAAACAGACCACAACATTCTAACCAAAGTAAAATATGTGCTGTTCTGACTTGCAACAGACGACACAAAAATATTGCATTAGAGAGATTTCATTTATCTCTCCATTTCATAAATGTTGGCAGGTAAGGTATGATAATGCATATCTTACACATTCCTACTATACTGACTTACGATCTCTCTGGTTTGAGGTTAGTCTGTGCCTTGTCTACATAGTGCAGTAGCTTCTCCAGAAGGTTGTAGGCAAATAGGTTCTATATCGGTGCTGGATCCACGGACAACGCCATCTTCACCCAGTGGGGACTTCCGTTTGACAATGGGAAGGTTTAAATGTGTACCCTAGATGGCAATATTAGCATCAGCTTTGACATAAATGAGTTTCATGCACTAATTTAATTCCGAATCTGATGGCTTCTGACTGCCTCACAAAGAAAATATGTCAAGAAAAAACCATAAAAATCTACATAAAAGCTACATGAGGTTGATTCATATTATTACAACTATACTCCCCTGATTTGAAAGTAAAGGACGACATCATTTGTGAATCCTGCATGCAGTAACAATTGTAGCATACAATTTTACATGAAAATGATCATACTTGTGGAAAAGCTATGGGACATTGGAATCAGGTTGAGATTATAATATCTGGTGCATGGATTTTCATTGTTTAGAGTGTTTACATTTAGAAGACTAAAAACAAACAGCACACCATTCAGACAGTCAAAAGGCTAAGATGATTAGTGGTCTTACTTTTTTTTTAAAGATGTGACATCCGTGCAAAAAAAAAAACACACAATGTGAGTGATACAAAGTGACTGGATCGTATTCCATGGGTCCTACTGGCAAAATGCCATAAATCACTTCTGTAACCCCTTGCTTGGATCAAGGAATACAGTTTAGCAACAGGTTTCTCAGATTTCGGTCACATGCATGTTTTTACAAATTATGTTGCCCGTCATGTCACATTTTTTTTTTTTTTACTTTGCTTATTGTATTTTTCCCCATTGGCATTGAGTGTCAAAGGTCTGTACTGTAATAGAGGTACTAACTTAGGACTTAGTCTCTATACCAAGTCGCCCATCTTTCTTGCAGGAAATATTGTCAGTATTCAGACCGCTTCGGAAACATGGTGGCAGCAGTGGGATACAACTCACATTTTGAGATGAGCCATTTGAACATAATTGGTATCTTCTGGCTATTCCTATTTTCCAAATATTATTTAAACTTCGTCATTTATCCAAACAGTTCATTATCATTGGATTATTAGCAACTTAAAGGGGGATGGCCCAAATATATTATATAACGTTTTCATATTGATTGAATGACCATGACCCCCAAGGCCTCATCTTTAAAGTTTTGTTTCAATTCAATATTTCAATTTTCTTTGGACTGAGGATAAGCATTTGATTTTATAAGCCCCATAGGGAATAGTAAAGATTATTAATCATTAAAATTAATAGGGTCTACCAATATGGGACACGTTTTCACACATCGCCCAAACCAAACATCTTCTGTCCTGAGATGCCCAGGGTAAATGAGAATAATAGTACCTTTCTTCCGACACCAATAGCCTGACTACTCCAGTAAAAACAACTATTTTCAGTTCGGTAGAAGCACATTTTGCTCTATCATCATATTTTTTGTTGAAGGGCGAGTTGGTGAGTTTGACGCTGAACATTGGAAGGCACCCCCTTTAATTACAGGAAAGGGTATTACTCATCCATTATGCAGACCCATCCCACAAAACAAGTCACTCTTTCTGGCCTGAAACTTTTCTCATCATGCAATGGAGAAGTGTTAGCACACTGGCAAATTCTATCAAAACTAACCGGCCTGGGAGCACATGTTGAACCTTGTTTTTACTTAAACGGTACATTATTTGATCCTAGCAACTCATTATGTGTGTATTGTTCCCTAATATTCCCCCAAAAAAGTTTTTTTCAAAAATGTTAGTTGATTTTGAGGCGTTTTGAGTTATTGAGACTTTTTTTTTTTGAGCAGTTTGATTTTTTATGAGCAAATGTTTTAAAATATCACCGTCCCCATATGCCACTGTGTTGTATTTTCCTGTAATTTAATTATAAACATATAATAATTTTAAATTTAATCAAATTGAACATATATCGATGATTTTGTCAAACAAACTGAAACAAACCACGATTAGTGAAAACAAAATAGCTAATGATTGGATATTTAAATTCAACACAACATCTGGTAATACTAAATACTCTGGAAATTCAAGAAACATAACTTGCAAAACACTAAATTATAACATTTTAGAAGGTCAGAGCAAAATATAAGAAAATATTTCACATTTGAAATTAAACTAAAAAAAATCATCAGCAAATTATACAAATAACGAAATTATCCATGCTAATCACCAAAAGTACAATTACACAGGGGAAATTACATGCATGTAGGTGAAATGTAACAAAGTTAAACAACCACACAAAATCCAAGCTAGAGATACACACAATATGTGATAATTGTTACCTGTTTGCCTCACTGTCAGGACTGCGGATGTAAAAGAAACAAGTACAACATTCTCAGTTGTCCATCTGATATATGATCGGTTTCTTTACTAGCACAAATACAACGTAACTTAAACATTAGTTGTGCCCAGGATTAATTTTATACAATACAGTATTCCTCAAGTAATGAGAAGCATACTCTAAAATTGTAAGGGTAAAGGGGAGGTCCGGGTAAACAGGAATAGAATGGCCTGTATCTCTTTCGAAGTGATTAGGTCACACTCAGGCGCCAATTAGTTACTGTAGGGGCGAATCACTGACACCTCCTCCACGTGAGTCTGTTACCTTCCCAGCACTAATGATATGGTAATCATTTATACACCTGGGTAAGAGAGGAGTAATTGAGGAAAAGTCGAACAATAACTTACTCAAGGGCCACAATACATTGGCACAGCAGGGTTTGACACGCACAACCTTGAGAGTGTAGGTTGAGCACGGATCCAATGGACCACACCTGCATGATACCATACTCTGAAGTATTATTATACCGGTACTACAGAATAACTGGAGTTAATCCATTCATTCCATTCTATGTTAATCAATTAAACCCTTTCCATCTAAAATATACAGGCCAACAAGACTCCCTATTCCAAATTATAAAAATTACATCGGTCCTCGGACCGCTTTGTGTCGCCTGCCGTCGCGGTTGTAATGATTTTTTAGGCCTCATAATGATCTTTGGACAGCATCAACAAATGAGGGATCCCCAATGTTGCACCTATGGCTCAAGTTGGTTCCATAATGAACTTCGAACTTTTTTCAATTGAGGTTCAAATTTACCTATTAGGCCTATCTACAACTCGGGACCTCAATGACCTTTGCCCTTGTCACATGACCGTTAACCTTGGCATGTGACTTTGACCTCAGCAACAAATGAGGGATCAAATGCTGCACCCTGATTCAAGGTTGGTCTCTGGAAATTCCAAACTTTTCAATTGAGGTCAATTTTACATATTCAGCCCATCTTACAACTTGACCTCACATGACCTTTGACCTGGCATGTGACACCTTTGACCTCATAAGTAAATGAGGGAATCCCCATGTTGCATCTATGACTCGGTTTGATTAAATCCATCAAAGTATGAGGGATATTAACAATCAAGTGTTAACCCTTTTTCACAACAACAGACATCAACAACAAAGACAACAGTGGACAAAGTGATCCCGATGTGTCCTCCGCCCTTAAGGCAGGCAACACAAAAATAGGTTTGAAAACATCTGGTAATTTACACTAAGGGCCGCTCTGTTATTCTCTGACCAAATTGACAGTGAACCTGTACAATGAATCTGCTAATCAAACATGTCCGAATATAGTTATTTCCAGGACCCCTTCAATCTGGTGTAAACATGTTTAACTTCACCTCACATGGCAACTCAATTTTCCTTTATTATAATTTGAGGTTTCAAGGGTATTCCACTTAAATCCATCTTTTACTTTCCCGTGGAAGGACTTTACCCATATCTTACACGGAGTGGGATGTGTATTTCAATGAAGTTACCCAATGAGCTATTCCCATTAAAGACTTTACCTAAACCTTCCAGTGTGGTTGTATTTCAAATTCATGTATTCAATTTGGAATCAATCCCCCATGGTAGACTTGACAGAGTCTGCTACTCTGTTAGATTTAGTGTTATAGACTTCAAAAAGTTAGTTACCAATGGGCTGGGTATTCCATTTGAAATCCAGTTGATCCCCGAAGAAGATTTACTTCAGGGATTTTTCCACAGGGGTGGTAAACATTTTAAAAGGAACAGCAATAGAACCCATGAGGCAACTCAAATCCTTTCATGGCTACAGTGAACAAACTGAACCTAATGTCTGTTTCAATGAACTAGATGTCTGATTTTATTAATTTATTTAATAAACCAAATATGCCGTTCTAAATAAATCCGAAAAAGAAAGTTGTGGGTATATTTGTACCTAAGACGTTTTTTACAGGACAAAGGGAATGTCATATTTAAAAGCTTCCAAAAATTACGGGTAAATCTGGGTAGTTCACACTCGTGTGAAAATTGAGCGAATACAAAAGGTTTGGTACCAATTAGTAATTACTGTTTTGGAAGGTTCCATTGACTCCACTTTGTAAGCAGTAAAAGTTGTCATCGGAGGAGATGATTCACATTCAATATTTGTCCACCCACTGTATGAAATGAATAATGGCAAACTTGTGCAAACAGGATCAAATCCGACCATTCTTCTTTGCACTGAAGTTTTGCAATTACAAAAGAGATGATATTCAAGAAGTCACACAGCATTAACTTGAATGGACCGCATTAAAGGAGAGCTGTATGATTCTTTGTTCATAACCAAATGCATTTATATACCATGCATTAATGCACGCGCAAACAACTGAAATCAAAGAAAGGTCCACGAATCAATAATTATTCGTATAAACGTACTTTGAAGCGCCCCTAATGCATGATAAGTTTCAGAGTCAAAAGTCAATATTTACAGGACCCAGTTGTTGTAGTTGGTCAATAAAAAATCGTGTAAATTGAATAAAAATCCAAGAAGAAATATGTTTTGCAGTTGGC